>JAUCNG010046670.1:0-14616 GCA_032353305.1 Cephalothrix spiralis
TTTCCTTTTAAAAAACGGAAACGAATTCCGTTGGATAACGGAAAATATATCCGGTTATTTGCTGCCGGAAATTTTTTCCGTTTTTTTCTGTATTTCTCCGGAATTTTTTTTTACAGTGTACACCTTGCGGAAGCGGACTTAACTTGTCCTTGCAGGGTCACTAAATACAGGAAGCCAGAGAGAGAGAGACAAACTTATGCACTAATATATACTCAGGGCCTGCTAATGAGTAAGTTATAAACGAAATTAAGCACCGAATGAGAGATACTACGGCTGTAGTATAGTGCTATTTATTATGATTTCATCAGAAATCCCAGAATGATCCCATCGATACGTTTTGCATCATCATTAGGGATTCAACGTAGACATATATAATTATTTTTGTGTTCTTCTTTAAATATTTATATCCGGAAGTACATCACTTTGTTCAGATCTGAGAAAGGAATTACTAGATTAGTTGAGGATGAAAATTTTATTTCAAGAGTAAAACGCCATAATCACTCATCTGTATAGCGAGGTAACATTGTCATAAATTTTATCATCTTTCTGACGATGTTAACGGTTTTCAGTTCACAAAAGTAGGGTTCACTAGTATAGTCCGAATGTTAAGGTAAGAAATTTTCAAAAACTAAAAATTATTTTCCGGATGTTTCAGATAAAAATATTTTTACTTTTTTAGTTTTTGAAAATTTCGAATTTTAAAGCCAAAATTCCATACGTAAACCTTCAGACTATGGAAGCTTCGGAGTACGGAAGCTTCGGACTAGTGAACCTTCGAACTAGTGAAACGTTCCCCGCAAAAGCTCAGTGATTACATTGTACATGTCGCACGGCGTTACTTAATCGTTAACTATAATTAGTCGATTTCTCAGATCCGAAAGAAAATATATACTTCCGGAGATATTTAAGGAAGAACGATGTTAACGCTGGAATGTCCAACATACAATACTTGTGAATCTTATCTTAGGAAAGCCTTATTCAGTTTTTGAATTTGAATAAATAACTTAACAAAATGGATACCATACCAAATAGATTTATCGGTAAAAACTCACCGACCTTTTTCACCTCTACCCTACTTTTGAAAACGATTAACACTCCATGAAATGTTTCAAATAACCAGACTAGTTAATCAGAGAAAGAATTTATCGTATGAATTATTCAATAATTCGCGATATGCACTTGAAATGCGAAACATTTACCTAACAAAAGCGGATATTTATCTGCCAGTAGTTGCGCTGACAAGTCCCAATTGCCGTGATATTATCATTTCCTAAGAATTTTGTGTCGTGAGTTCGATTCTCATATCCGCCAACAGTATCTAGATACTAGCTGACATCCAATTGGTGAAATTACTTAAGTTAAAATTTGAATTTCATTACGCAATGACGTCATTAAAGCGGTGGGGCGATATTGAAAATAATGCCTAACAAAATATCTTGGTTAATTAATTAACCATTTACATGTTGTTTGTAAAAATAACCATAATATATTGTCGGCCATTATTTTCAATATGGCCGCCATACTTTGATGACGTCATTGTTTAAAATAAATTCAAATTTAACTGAAGTCTTTCCTCAGAATAAATATGCATCGTTACTTTGAATTGGATGACGTAACTTAGTTTGCGTAGCTCTACATTACGTCGACTGAGATTAATTTTGTCGAATCTACAAAGGAAGTCCATAATCAGATACGACAAAATAATACTCAGCCGACATTATTCAAAATCATAATATTATGATACAAATATCACCTTGAAATCCTTTAATTCTTTTGGACAAGTTTGCGCCTAGGAGTGGTTTTGTCGTTTCACGACTCCGCGCGAAAACAAGTATACAGAACGAATTACCTGATTCTAAGATTTTCATTTATATATTTACCACACAGTACATTAAACATAATTATCATCTATTTACTTTCCTGTGATAAAACAGATTAAATCTTGTCTTTTAAAGCTCATTAAATAACGTATTTTAAATCATTTAATATATGAAACAAATGAGGCCTAGTTTGGCTAGTTCCCAGCAACTAGTATTTAGCAAGTTCATGGTCAATTTGTGAATTACGGGTTGACCAGTCTCGATCGTTTATTGACAGATCAGGAGATAGAAATTCATCCGCGCTAACTAAAAGATCAATTAATATGGACGAGAAACGTTCTTGTACAGTTTTCCAGTGGTAAAACCGTGCGTGTAATGAATATGCGACTTTTAGTCCGTAAAATAGATAAAACCTCAATTTGAATAATAGATGTGTGGTAAATAATTGTACATGGGTCACATTTTGTCGAATTGGTCGGCGAACTGATATCAATCACCATGACAACGACGCGGAGTTTCAAAAAAACAACGGGGAGGGCTTTTATTAGACTAGAAATTAACCAAATTATGACGAAAAACGCCTGCGCGCAACAGAAGTTCAAAAATCTAAATATCGGAGCATCCATATATGATATTGTTGGGAATGTTCCAACTTTGAATAGTTACAAGACTATTATAAATTATATATTAAAGCTAGTAAATTGTACATACCCCTGATGCCTGAGTGTTGCCCATCCTAATCAGATGTTAGAGAAACCATGAGTTAAAGCTCTGTTACAAAACGAGATAGTGAATCACGTCTAAACATTGGGAAGGTTTATCACTTCAAAAATAATAATTCCATCTAATTTTCATATTTTCTAACCGAGTTCAAAATTTGACCTTGGGAAACTATGTTGGAATGAGTGTGAAGCGAGATCACTGACCGTTTTTTTAACATCTTAACATAAACATTACTCGTGTGTTTACATGTATTTTATATGCTAAGTTTCTGATACAGAGATATTTAAAAAAACATTTCCGGAATTCAACAGGTTAGCATGATTGCGCATGAAAGATCATGAAATACGGTAGACGATAAGGAGTATAAATTTATTAGAAAGGAGTCAGAAAGAGTTTATAACAACATCAAGATTATGGGCCATCAAAATCAAGGGAAATTCATTGACAACACTGAGGGGTTGGCGATTGTTTTGAGAAAGCAAAAAATGTTTATAAACGGCAGGAATTTGCTGCGTGTTGTCGTGAAACGTTCCTAGAGGTAACCTTGTACGTACGAAATTTTTGACCCAAAATATCAAAAAGAGTCGCTTTCGGCTCTTTAAAATTTATAAAGATATTAGTTAAACAATTATTAGTGTGCTAAAGTACACATTCGTTTACTAGGGTACAAAATAATCAACGAAATCAATATTACCAATGTTTAGATTCACATTGCCCATTAATATTATGAACTTACATGTATTTACAATTTTGGTTGATCAATTCCTGAAATATCGATGGTTTCATGAGTTAAGTCGAGACCCTTAATTCAGATGTATTAAACACGTTAGGTCTCTTTTTACACATTTCTTGTAAACAATGTCCCGACATTTGCCAAAGTTCAATAGGCTATGTAATACAGCCTGTATTATGGTTATTAGGCTTTTAAAGCGAGGCTTGAAGAAGGCTTTCCGAAAAGTGAAAGATTTTTATTGACCAATTATTGATTAAAGAGATTAAACTTCGTAATCTAATGCACATGATTTTTGAGTATCTACTGATTGATTCAATCGATATCTATAGTCTATTTGGATTTCTTTTAGTAGAAAAAGACTGTTTGCGACACTTGAGAACCCTCTAAAACAGTACACAAATACTGACTTAAATTATTTGAAAATGGTTAAAAATGTGAAAAAAGTGAATATCGAAATTAAGTCAAAGCACTTCCGGTTATGACGTTATCAAGTCACGTGACATTAAGTTTGACATTGCAAACGTACTTAACTACATGCATGTACATCAGCTTCGTATGAATGGTAATGAGATAATGATCACTTTCAGTTATGACGTCATCAGATCACGTGACCTTAATTTAAAAATGCCATTTGCTTTAGCATATGACATACCCCATGTACCAAATGTTAATAAGTAACGAGATATTAAAGGGAGTCACAGGGCAGAGACGCCATTTTGCTCATTTTTAGACGATATCGTACGCTTTTTTATTGTATCAACTTCACCTTTGGAATGTAAATGGTTGACCAGGGCCCAGGGGTCGTAGGGAAGGATGTATTTATACGCCCGCAGAAACGATATGATGACGTCATAACATAAATTGCCTAATATCTCAATATATCCTACCTACATAATTTCCAACCATACACGTATGTTCCAACTTAATATGTTTCAAATTAGCGGAAGCGTGGAATAAGTTAATCGACAAAAAATTGAGACCAAGATCTTCTGGAAAAGATTGGTTGGAATCACGGGAGACAGAATATATGATCAGTACATGGTACCATATTCGCCGGTAAAAGTGCTTCTTAGTTGACTGGTAAAACCCTTTGGTGGTTTTGATCCATGATGTCCATACATGTACATCATTTCCTGACAATTTTAAAATGCCGGTTGCTCAGTTTTCGAGAAATGAGCATTGCATGCATGCCCAGTCGAGTTAGGGTTGCGCAAAACGCAAAATGACAGCGGATAGTGGCATGTTTCTATCTGTCCGTAATATAAGTATATGACGTAAAATCAGCCGTTACAGAGGTTTTACTGATCAACAAAGAAGCACTTTTACCTGCGAATATACTTACCGTGAGAAGTGGAACGGTCTTGGGCATAGAAAGAGAGTACAACGAATTTTGACTTTTAAGGTGTCAACTTGACTATTTTTTTGAATACCCTTTCAATCAACCTATAACCAATATCAAGGTATCAGGAGAAGCAGAAAGACCCACAGTTGCTTACAAAATTATTTTGACTCGACTTGGCGGCCAGATTTCGAAGACATCCAAATACATCCGAATCACTTAAATAGCCGCTACATGTAGGTTGCGCCTAAAATATGAAATTTGAAATTCCATTACCTAAATCGACTGCGCTCATGCCCATCATTACATTCATTTTGATGTGCTATAAGCCATCATTTCTACCCAAATTCTAAATATCCAGCGGATGCAGATCTGCCTTGGAATTTTGTGGAAATTTCAACATTTCTAGTGAAAAGTATGCATAGAAATCTTTGATGGAATTGAATGCGTTTTTTTGTAAGAAACTATGGGTTTTTCTGCGGCTTCTGATACCTTAATATCGAGTATAGATAGATTAGAAGATTGTCAAGTAGGCACCTAAGAGGCAACATTTCGTTGTACCCTCTTTCTATGCCCTCTTGTATGGCTTATAACACATCAGTTTCTAAAGCACGAAACATGCATTCGTTTTGAATGGTCAGTTTTAGATTTACCTATAGGAAAACAAGTTGGAGAACACCAATACTCACCATTCTAAAGTACAAGAATCGTAATCTCAGCTGTGAATCCCTCCTTCTGAGACGCAATGCTAATAGAACGAATTGATGGAACGGTTTGAGGAGTTAGAACGATTTTCAATTTATGATCGGGCGATCAGCCAATTCAACATACCAGAGTTATGACGGAGGTTTGAGGAACGTACCCGGAATTGCCGGGAAAACTATGCCAAGACAATTAGGTCAAAAAAGAATTGGTAGCCTTGTTCTTGGTGCAAAATCATAAATATTGTTTGTGTACATATACATAGAAATTTTAAAAAGAATGAATATTGTGTGTGGGTGTGCGTACTTATGCACCAGTCAATGAACTGCACCGGGAGGGGTGCCGGGAATGTCAAAATAGCGCTGCGTATAGCGCTATAATCGCTCAAAGCGGTGCTAGGCTTCGCAGGCGGGGACACTTTCTCGATCGCTAGCTGTCGCTATGGATGGCCCAAGGATCACCCATAGGGCGGGGAATTTTATATATTTGTTGATTTTTACAGAAAAATACTTGCAACCAGCAAAAAACAGAACAAATTTAAGAAAGAATAACTTTCATCTTTGTTTTGCTTTTTGAAAGAATTTGTTTTTAACATATAAAAATAAATTGCGCTCTACAGCGCTATGTACCGCCACCCCACCAGGGGACTTCGCGCTAAATGAGTTTTGTGGAACGGGATGATCCACAGATTTCTAGCGCTAGGATCGCTTTTAGCTATTTGACATATCCTCTGGTCAATTTCATAGACTGGTGCATTATAAACACGTTTTATAGCAGTTTTATAATTACCTTATTTTTCTTCTTAAACATCCTAGAAGTTCCAGTTCCTCCCCAGAACAGCCAATACGTCCCTCCAAAATGTACTGCGTAGTCCAGTTTTGTGCTGTCACCTGAACTGTTCGATCTGTTCACACGAATAGACGATTGGGAAAAAACGCGTTCGCGGAAATTGGGTTATAATTCTTTTTAAGGACCTCTAATTGTTTAAATTTACTTTGATTGTTTGAATTTGCATTTCAAGCAGGTATATTGCGGACTTTAAGGGTATATTAACAAACACTCATTATTTTTGTACATATTTATACCGCTTTAATTGAAAAGTTTTAAAGAACGAGTCTTGTTATAATGTTGGGACGGTGTGACATATTTGCAGGATAAAGGCTTAAAAAAATCAGTGTGGGTTCAAAAATGTCAAAATTATCCCCCCCCCCCCTTGCATATTTTTTCTCAACCCCAAATCAAATTTAAAGCATGAATATTGATTAATCTCAAAGAGCAGGAAAAGAATGGGGCGGTTTGTCAAAACTTTTTCAGTTGTTTCCTCTCGATCCTCTCAGTATGTCTCAATATTATAGAAAACTGCCAGCTGACGTCATATTGTGACTTAATTATGAATATTTTAATAATTGCAAAAACTACGCCTTTGAGAGCATGGCCTATTCTCCCGAATAAAACAGATTTGGTTCGGATCGGATCATAAACTTCAGGTCTTATTTTCCCCACCCTAAATCCTAAAGTTAATCGTAAGAATTACAATCAATATAGAATATTTTCAGTGCATTCAATTTCTAATAAGTCATAAACATTTTCTCTCTCTTGCGGCAGGACGTTCATTTATAATTGGATTGATTTACCTCCTACTGGAGAAATTGAACCTTTTTTGTCATTTAAGGAAATTGATGTAGTAGCTCAGTTGCTATTCAACAGATTTGCACCAAATTTATTTTATTTGATAGAGAAGAACATGTTCTCTCTAGTGATTACTAGCAGCGTTATTGTCAATTCATAATTAAGTCACAATATGACGTCATCAGGCTGTTTTCCATAATATTTGGACACCCTGTATTATGAAAATGGACTACATTAGGGTTCAGAGTTTCTTTCTGATTTTTTTACACTGTAAGACTATAAAGAACTATATTTCAAACCTACCTTATAAAAATGTGGACATATTCAGGTTCATGTTTCCAGTTTTCCATAGTTGTGTCTTTATCTAAATGAAAATAGGGTACGATATATAAAAACACGCACGTCCCTTAATATCAACAAAATTGTAAATATCAACCCTTTTATAAACTGTTGTACAGTGGAGACTTGAAGAAGTATTACACTTTTCGGGAGCAGGACTTTTCGGCCCCACCACTTTCGGCCCAACACTTTCGGCCCAGTACATTTTCGGCCCCATAAAAGTTATTTTTGAAGACAGTTGCAGAGACCATGCAATAGACCAATAAATCCAACCCAGAGATGCAAAAAGTTCAATTGGCGATATCAAATGTAAAAAAATAAACTAAGAATTGGTGAATTTTAAAACATCAGAGTAACAAAATTCCTCTATATGTATATACTAGGTGATGGGCAATCATTTTAAAGTTGTTTTTTTTACATTTGATACGCCAGTTGACTTTTTTTGCATCTCTCAATATATAAATTAACTGGAACATAAATATCTGTCTTTTTTTATTTCAATTTAAAATTTTTTTTCAATTCTAAAAAATATTTTAATTTAATACATTTTTCAATTCAATATTGATAAGAATTCAAATGATATGAGAATATTCACAAGTACAATTTTAATAGCATTCTCTCGATATACCAATTAAACTTTTTTTTGCATCTCAAATTGGCCTTTTTGATCCCCGCAATTGTATTCAAAATTAACTTTTTGGGGCCCAAAGTGTACTGGGGCCGAAAATGTATTGGGGCCGAAAGTATTGGGGCCGAAAATGTATAGGATGCCATGACGTCAAAATCGCGAAACTTTTAGTACTAATTCAATTAAAAATGGAGGATGCACCACTTTTAATTGAATGGAAACATTTTCGGAAATACGCATTCCAAATACATGTAGAAAAAAGGAGTAAAATAATTTTAACTAACAATTTTAAAGATTTATTTACATATACACATTCAATTACATGTATGAGGATAAATAGTTAAGACTCATTATAATTAGTGTATTTTGTGATCATACATGGATGATATTCGTTCATTGATTAATAGGACCCTCGCCATTTTTAATGTAGAGTTTTAGGGATTTTTTGAGCGACAAGCACTTCCGTGGCGTAAATTAAATGGCGAAGGCCCTGAAAAAACATGAGAAATTATAAGGTTTTAAGCACCATTTATAGCATTTCGATGCCCTCAGCACTTGTTATAGCTTCTATTCACAAATTGATGATGCGTGCATTATCATAACGAGGTTATCGAGATGCATTTATAGTTCTAAAAATTATAAGTATAAATTGCAATATATTTTATCAGGAATAGAAAAGATTTTTGGGAATATTTATGTGATTTTCGAAAAGTTATTTTAAATAATAATCCTACAGATGTATACATTATTAATTTGTAGAAACTCTTCAAATGCTTAATTTTTGTTTTTCCTCAGCGACAGGAGTACTCCGATAACAAACTTAGCTCACAAATAGGCGCGGGAAGGGACATGGAAAACATTTGCATATTATAATTTTTCTAAAAAAATGCAAAATCGGGTTTAGGTACCTATTCTTCCAAAAATACATGAACAAAATATGAAAAAGACCTTTCTTGCCCCCACCCACCCGTATTTTGCAATTTTGGAACGGGGTTGAAAAGTTTCTGCGGCACAGAATGTTTCGGGCAAAAAGTTTGACCAGCCACACATTTTTTTTGGCCATACTGCTACAAAACTATACTTTAAATTGTGCATGCATTAAGCTCATAATAAGTAATAATAATAATTTTAAAATTGAAAATAGATGACTAAAGGACTTAAAACTGCAAAAATATAAACGCGGAACAAAAGTTTTTTTGGCCCAAAATATATGCAGAATTTTCCATGACCTCAAATATACAAAAAGAGCATTTTAAAGAAAGTATAAGAGAATCATATTCTCTTTCATAGACAATACTGATCAACATTGGTTTAATACTATAGGCCTACCTTGATTATGCGTAGGATAAAAACTATACATTAAGGGACAAAATGGGGCCATACATATATTATATATATACAGTTGATTAATTAAAACGGACTACGTCATATAATACATTGTGAAGACACAAATAAGCCTACGCTATGTTATTTAGATCTCAATTTCACATTCCAGCAACAATTTTTGCAAACAGAGATCATAATTTTGTGGTAAAAATGTTTTGGAACATAGCATAATTCACTAATTACAAATAGAGTATGTATCATCATCTGAACGGATTCATTCGGGCGTGGCGGAACCATGGGGCTCGTTGGCTCTCCATATAAAGTGCACCGTAATAATTTGCTCGCGCATTTGGCGCTCTTGACAAGTATCACAGATATTTTCAGAAGAGATAATATAATATCTTAAGTAATTTACTCGGTCACAATAACGTTTTATTGTTACAAATCGAGCCATCATACCTATCACCAAAGACGCAGAGAGTTACAAAATTACGCATTGTGCCACTAAATGTGCAATTTATTAACGGTGCTTTTCATTGACCGGTGCAAAATAAATTATCTCAGGTTTTAAAAGATAAATTCTATTCAATACATTCCATGAATTTGTGAAGAGTTTAAAGACCTTTCAATAAGCATAACATTTTTTATAGTGTTAAAACAAACACAAAGATTCAGATGAACTGGTGAATACATGTTTCTAATTATTTCAAGGTTTCATTCAAGTTGCTTCAAGAAGTGGTTCTGGACGCTCTTGTTGTTGAGTAGATTGTAAAGCAGGCCCAGCAGGTACAGCAGGGTCCTCAACTCTCGTCTCATTCTGTTGTTCAAAAAGTGTTTCATATTTTGGAGGAGGTTCTTGAAACCTGAGAAGAAGAAAAAAGGTTAACATTTAAGTGCGTCTAGTTCGTAAACAATATACAGTGTGTCCCAATAAAAATGTATAACAGTTTGATGAGATAATTCGTAGACTTAATTATGAATTTTCCAAATCACTGTGAGTGATCTAGGACTTGTCTACTCTTTTAAATAAAATAAATACGGTACGAATCTTTTCAACTACATCGATTTCCAAAAAAGAAATGAAGCCAGAATCAACGTAACTCCCTAAGTGCTAAACCGACGGTCATGTGACCATATCATAAGTCTGTATCTGCGTTAGTATGGTAACAGTAGCAAGTGGACTGTAGCAGGTTTGTACCATTCTACCGTACCCCCTTCATCTCTTCTTTTGAATAAAATCTATCTCCTTTCTTGCCATATTTCATGCCAGAGAATAGGTAAATGTCACAGCTAGGGTGCTAGATCTTGGCTGTAGGGTGGCCGGTGAACAGTTCGTATCTTCCACTTGGCCTTCCAGGATCTTCCAGGTCGTAAATTCATGGTCGTTTGATCTTTTACTGCATTTTTTAAACATCTTTAGCCATCGTAGAATGGTACAAACCTGCTACAGTCCTCGTGCTACTGTTACTATACCAACGCAGATACAGTCATACACAAGATACAAAATACATAGGTCATACTAGAAGGACATTGTGATTAGATAATTCAAAGTACCCTTCCCAAATTTGTCTTATTACTTATTGAACGCACCTCGTAAAAAGAACTAAGTGTCAATGTTGTTTTTAAACACGATAGAACTATAGGCTAACTTACCTTTGGTCTGGGTTGACGGCTGCATCATCAGCTGGTAGCCCAGTTTGAGTTGGTGTGCATACAAAATCATAAGGCGGAGGACCAGTATAAACAGCATTATAATGAATATTCAGTAGTGAGCCATCCTAGAAGGTGAAATAAGAATCAATTAAAATAGATAAACAAATGAAAAGTTATGAATATTTATGATAATTTATTGGGGGTTTTCTAGTTCCAGACTGTGAAGTTAAATTGCTGGTCAGTCATGTAGCGAATCAAATTAATTAACTGAATTAATTTAGTTAGTTTTTTTTAATCGAATTATTCAATCAATAATGGCTTCCATTTTTTAAGGAGTTTATTCGTTTTAACAAAACAAACAAACAAGTTAAATGATAACTTCTTTTTGATCGCACATCATTATTGCACTTGTAAATGCACCCCTTGGCCTCCACTCAATGGCGCACTTATATTCCTGCTTTCTCAGGTCCATATAGTGCATAACAAAAAGAAAAGAAGAAAAAAATATTTTATTTTAAAAAATGTAGCCATGTTAATGGAGCAAGGATAGTAGTGAATTGATATGATTAGACGGAAAAGAAAGGGAACCAGTGTTCTACCTGAGTATACAATTAGCTTTCGTCGGTTTAATGTGCCAACTTCGATATAGAGGGCGCGGGTATGTACATGATATTGCACCCCTTTAACTTCGATTTTAAAAAATACATTGGGTGGTTTTTAAGAGCTTGAGACGCATTTTTCAGTGGCGATTCGTTCGATAGTAGGTTTTTGAGATACACACATGCGCAGCTAAATTAACGGTATGCGCATGCTCAAAACTAAAATCGATGTACTTCATTTTGTAAAATAGTGGCATGTTTCTATCTATCCATTATATAAATGTATGACCTAAAACCAGCTGTATAAGCATTTGCGATTTTTGGTAGAGGTATTTGTAAATTAAAGTGCTATGACTTACCCTCATATAAGTGTTAGACGTTTTTCTCCATCGAATATGCCAGTGGCGATAGATGGCAACAATAACAACTATTACACAACCGAATAATAATATTGGTGCAGCAGTTCTCAGCGTCCTGAAAATGAAAAGAATATACTATGAAATCGTATATAGTCAAAGACAAATAGACATAGCCAACAAGCTAACAATGGCGAAATTTTCAGAATTATGCACCGGTCTATCGCACAGTTTTGGATATAACGTAAGTGAATTATTTTGCAAATATACGATGCACAAACAGCAATTAGTAGCAAATTTTTTCGAGATTTCGTATTTTTTGAAATTATTTTATAAGTCAATAAAAATTTGGTACGTTAGATATATTAGGATCCGATGATCATTCGATGATTCCGATGAACATATGATAGCTCATCCGATGAATCCGAAAATCATCGGATATGAAATTATCAGATATGTTAGGATCCGATAATCATTAAGATAAACTAAATCTGATGATTCCGATGAACATAAGATAACTCATCCGATGAATCTGACGATCATCGGATATGAAATCCGATGGTTTTGATGATCATCGGATTTCACACCAACTGTTGTATCATGTGATAATCATATGATTGTTTTCAACATCGGAATGATTTCGACCTTGGAAGATTACTTACGAATGAATCTTGTTGATAAAGAATTACATAAGCAATTGGACAGTTAAATAGGTATGCCAATCCTAAAACCAATATTTCGGCCACTTCGCGTAAAACCCGAAAGGTGGACCCAAACCCCATCGACCTTTGTATCTTTTGAAACCTTATGCACGGAAAGTTAGTTTTGAAATGATATTCAAATTTTCATGACGTCATTTCTCAGCCCCCTAGCGGCGAAAACTACTGATATTTTCCAAATGATTACAGCTAAATTTAGCCAATTGGGTTTTAGGATTGACATAACAATTTAACCGTCCAATTGTGTAGAAACACCGGCTGTAGATATGTTATTTTTTTATATGGAAAATGTCGAAAATAATCTATTCGGCTTCAAACCGATTAAATCGGATATTCATTTGTAGATTACACAGGTTTACACAATCAATTTAAAGTCATATATTGTTTGTTAAAATTGACAATTTAGTTGCTTTTTTTATGAATGGCTTCATTATCATTTTGGTAGTCTCGGATAATAAATTAGTTTGATTATTAGCTGATTAT
Source organism: Cephalothrix spiralis (assembly GCA_032353305.1). Taxonomy (NCBI): domain Eukaryota; kingdom Metazoa; phylum Nemertea; class Palaeonemertea; order Archinemertea; family Cephalotrichidae; genus Cephalothrix; species Cephalothrix spiralis. The sequence goes on from JAUCNG010046670.1 coordinate 13,050, forward strand.
AAATATATGGGACCGAATTAAAGGCTACAGTACAACTGGGTTCTAATGCGAAGAAAAAATGTTCCCTGAAATTTTGTTACATGTACATAAAATCGTAATTGCGCATGCGCAAATGGTTATTTTGACCATTTTAGGTAACAAATTTCCCAAGGTAACAAATTTCGGGGAACATGTTTTTCGCATTAGAACCCAGTTGTACTGTATGTCCAAACGTGTACTGGAGCCAAAAATGTTCTGTTGCCGAAACGTTTGGGGCCAAACCGGTTGGGCCCGAAAATGCAGTCTCTTTCAACTGAGTGTTTGATAAAAATATACATACACCATGGCCCTACTGGTCACATCAGCTTCTTCTTCAGTCTCCAATTCAATGTTAAAGGCAACTGCCATAATGCCAACACATATCAAACCCATTGTGCTGGCCAAAGTGGTTGCAAGCACCAGCATATGGAGTGGTCGTCGCGCATCTGAAATTTTAATCCAAATTTAAATAATTTTCAGGGTTACGCGCCAGTAAATGAAGTACATCGCATAGCGCAGGGAGGGTGGGCAATCCAAAAATGCGATGCTAAAGACCTTAGATCGCATCTCGTTTTAGACTTTTTTTGGGCCAATTTTGAAATAACGTAATATAGTGAATCTTCACTCCATAATAATTCTGCAATCCAAAATGGAATTGATTTTAAGCCCCATTTGGAACAAAATGGAGTGAAAATTACACTGAACAATGAAGTCCAAATCCACTTCATTTTGGAGTGGTCGTGCTAAAGGCCGACTCCAATTAAATAGAGTAAATTTTCAACTCCTTTGCGGAGTTCCTCGATTACCATATACTTTATCATGAGATTTTTTTCTTCAAAATTGATCTTATCAAAAATTATGTGGAGTCTCTGAGCTGAGAGTACATTGACATTGGTATCAAAAGGCCATTCTCTTAATATATTTGTAAAGTATTAGAACAGCTGCTTTTTGATCACCATAAATACGTTCATTTCATGATAGAGCGCCGAATTACATGCAATGTGTCGTCTTTATTTTAAGGTTGATAATTAATCAAAAATATGCTGGCCTGATCAATAAAAATAATATCATACAGTCAAAAAATATTAATATCAATTAATTATACGTACCTTGTCCCGGATACATGATTCTGTTAGATGTTTAACAATCAAAACAGCGTTGAAAATAAATGTCCCTCAGTCAAAACATAATATTGAGTCGACGCCATGATTGTCGCCTTGACATTATTGATCCTGAATTCATCTCAGTGGATCATATAGATGGCAGCTTCGCAACGACCAGCTCCATTGATCGTGATTAGGTTTAGTTCCCACGAAAGTCGATAATGAAGTTAACTACATGTTCGTTTCTGTTCTCTTAAATTCCGGACAAAATTTGCGCATATTGGCATTTTGCGCACAATTGTATTTTCAAATTGGTTTTAATCAGGGGAAATTTAATTTGTGGTCCTTTTGGGAAATTCATATTGCTCAGTTGTTAGACAGATTTGTACCAAATTTATTTTATTTGAAAGACAAGACCATGATCTCTCTAGTGATCACTAGCAGCG
>JAUCNG010047781.1:0-14584 GCA_032353305.1 Cephalothrix spiralis
GTCTTCATTCCCTAACTACAAAGCTTTACGATGGATTTCAGTATTTTACGAATGGAATTCTGTGATCTATAGATAAGATAACAGATGTGAATTGAATTCTGTGATCTATAGATAAGGTAACAGATATGAATTGAATTCTGTGATCTTAATAGAATAACAGATGTGATATCACAAAATGAAGTCAAAAAAAAGTTGCCAAGATTAGCATTTTGCATTTTAAATCGGATATATAATTTTGTGATGTGTGATTGTTTACATCGGATACATAATCAGTAGAGTTACTAGTCAAGATTAAGGAAATCTTGATCCATTGTAAAGCGTTTTATATCGGATACAGTATTTGGCGGATTGGGATATAAATCACAGAAAATGGATACAAAAAAAGAAAATAGATACAAAAAACGAAAATGGATACAAAAACAGAAAATGGACACAAAATGCGTCTAGAAATGCAAAAATTCAATTGTAGATGACATTTTAAGGTCAAAATAAAAAGCCGTGCCGAAAGAAATTGATTTTAAATCGTATAGAGCATGGGTTTTCGTTTTGACCTTGAATATTATTGGTTGTGATTTTTCTAAACTTCTAAATATTTCTTAATCACGGATCAAATGGCATTTGATATATATTTTTGCACTGAAAGCTTTGGTAAGATTTTATAATAGTAAATATAAATCCTTTTTGTAAAAGATTAAACAAATATTAGAAACGGCCAGATTAAACCAAATTACATTAACAGAGAGAGAAAAAACCGTTTCTTGATTCAAAGTCAAATATTTTCATAAAATATCAAGAGCAGTAACATGAAACTTTTACCGAAATATTCCTCATCAAATTAAACAGGAGAAATAGTATTGATATGCTTTTGTATACACTGAAAGTTTGTTGCCAAAACCAATATTATATTTAATTGAAATACATTTCCTATTTAAGCCTACCGCACACTAGTCCGCAGAATCGCAAGAACGCTAGAACGCAACAAAATCAAACATGTAATCCTAACCAACACTAATTCGCATAATTGCAGGAACGCTAGAACGCCGATCCTAGTATGCGGGGGCATAATCGCTAGAACGCTACCAAAATCAAACATGTTTGATTTTGGTTGCCTTCTAGCGATTATGTACCCGCACACTAGGAATTTTTATGCGATCCTGCGGATCGGCGTTCCTGCGATTATGCAAATTAGTGTTGGTAAGTATTACATGTATGATTTTGTTGCTATTTTGCGGACTAGTGTGCGGTATAGGCTTAAGGATTATTGTTTCTTCATGTGCCATTTAATGAAGGAGGTAACCAAGAAAAATATTTATTTGGTAACATACTCTCAGTGTATGGCATATATCAATACTACTTCACCTATATAATTGTTAATTTTTTACAAAGTCATCATTTTTCAAAAACTTGATGAGTGGGAAGGTGATTTTGATAAGAAGTATTTTGGTATAAATTTTTGACTTTAAATTAAAAAACGTTATTTTCTCTCTCCTTTAGATAATAGTTTAGATAAGCACTTGACTTAGTTTTAAAAAAACATATCGCATTTGGAAAAAATATTTATCTATTTATGTCTCGTGTCTTAAAATCAGCATTTTATAGCGATAAAAAAATTGTTATACGTTGCCAGCTTTTTTATTTCTGATCTGACGATTTCTGGCGTGGTTTGACCCAGGTGGATAATTTAATGGAGTTATATGAGAAATGACCTTAAGCTTAAATAGTTATAGTTAATAATTGGCCAGTATGTTTTTTTCTTAATTTGAAGGGCCTGATTTAAATATAATAACTAAATTATCTCCAAGATTGTACAATATGGAAAACCAACTAATTCATTATATTTCATTTTTATTCATATGATATTTTTTTCATATGATAATTGTTTATGTACAAGATCATATAAAGTGAGTCCTAATAAAATGTAATAGATATAGATGACGTCATATTGAGAAAAATGAATATTAAAATACTTGCATGGTCTTCGCTCCAAATTAAAACAGATTTGGTGCAAATCGGTTCATAACTATTAGGCTCTAGGGAGCTACGATGGTTCTCATTTTCCCCAACGTGATTCCATAATATAAATCGAGAAGTTCCATTCACTGTTAATTGTTCTTATAAATATTTTCAAATACATTTAATTTTATGTGAATAGTGAATTGAATTATCAAATTAAAAATATCAAAAAGAAGAAAAATAATTTTTTTATAGTTAATTTATAATAGGATTACAGCCTACTGGGGAAATTTAACTATTCGGTCCTTACACAAAATTTATTTAATTTGAAAGAGAATAAGCCTACCACGTCATCTAACTTGTTTACATTTTAATGGGACACACTGTATACAATTGTCATTGAATAATTTTATTAAATAATATAAGTACTATAGATATGTGTAAAGGTCAGAAAGATAAACTATTATTTGATAATTCGAACTCAGCCATTTTATTAGCCATTTTATTATCAACTAATTAACAAATTAAATTTGTATGAAATTGTTTTTAGAAAATTGTTTGAAATTTAATATGAGCGTTGTTTGAAAGAGTTACCATATCAAGAATATCAAGGCAGGAAACTAATCTGCTTGTAGCTGATTGTCATGGTTCCTTTCCACAATATGGAGTTCAAAATTATAGATGCGATATTTGCAGTTCAATATTTCAAATTAATTAAAGTATAACTTCGTATCAAAATTATTTAGGAAAATTTGAATTTACATATGTATGCATATAGTTTTTCTTTCTGACCTAACTTTGTTCAGTATTTCTCGATTCCTCGCCTAAGGCAGAAAAATATTTACAGGGACGGTAATTTCAACGACAAAGTGCAAAATATATAATGTCAATCTAAAACTAAATTTCATTTAGATATTAATTAAATTAAAATACCAGCTCGTGTATGCTTGTGTCATATATAAATTACTCGTTCTGCAACTCTTTTGATGGCACTTGACTATGAATAGCATCTGACCCATGCAGTATCGACTATTTATAATGTATATGCCTTACTCTGCACAAGTATTGTTCTATTCAATAAGACTATGAACGATATTATATTCTTTTTATTCAAAATAATTATTTACTTTTTACCTTAATTTATTTTGGATTTACATTGTTATACAAAATTTGGACTAAAAACATTTATCCACTTCGCTTTAAGACAATCTTGTAAATAGAAAAAAATCTGTGTTACTTTTTTGTGATTTGTTTTTATAAATTAAATTAAATTGGAAATTGGCCACCCTGCATTACATGTACAGACTATCCATTACATTTATTTAATATCACACTTGCATTACTACCATTGTCATTACTTAATATCACACATGTAGACTATAATGCATTACATGTAGACTATCAAGACTATCAAACTCGTGCCATTATTTAATATCACATATGTATTACCTACATAATATCAAAATTGCATTAAGTTATAGAACTTTGAACGTTTGGACAAAAAAAGTCGAGTACATCTTGTATTCTCATACCTCGGCTGTGACTCGACCTTACTCTTTAATATCACAAATTGACGAGTCCTTTGGACTAAAAACTGCATGACAGTAGTTTATCAAATAATGTAATTATAGTGTCACTTTGGCAGTTCCCCGTTCATTATTTATTTATTTTCATATCTACAGAACCCATATGAAATTATAGAGTATTCAATTCTAAGTTAACAGTAATTGAGAATAGCCGAGTGCATTATCGGTATGGAAAGAACGTTAGACCATATAGATAAAGCTCTCGACCGACCATTCTTAATTACTATCAACTTAGAATTGAATACACTATAATTACTTTTCATTTCTTCTTAAGTTATTTATCAAAAACATGTATGCGTAGAAACCCTATAGAATATATTAAAATCAATGTAGTCACATTAAATGTATTGTTAAATCTCGTATTTTGTGTATTATTTTTTCGCCCGCGCGCTTGCGGCATGCCGCATCTTTTAAAGGGTAATTTACAGCCTACTTGACCTGTGATGTGTATATATGAAGTAGTATTTTGTCGCAGTGATATTAATGCCAAATTTTTTGAAGATTATGTTTATTGTAAAATTGGACCATAGTCTGTTATACGAATCCAATGTATATAAGAGTATTTTAACTATATATGTTAGGTATATGATGTTTATAAATGAGTACCTAGATTACAAATGAAAAATGTATACATTAATAAATGTACCAAAACTCGGTATTCTCAGTTACGACGACGTGATATTTAGAAAACCTGGCTAATGTCAGCTTGGTTAGCTCAGTAGGTAGAGCATGAGACTCTTAATCTCATGATCGAGTGGTCGAACCCCGTTCGATCCACTTCTCTCGCCAACTGATCTATACAGGCTCTCATCCAGTGCTCCAGACTGGGTTGTGTAATTTATACAAAATCAAAGACAATTGTCCTGGCTTAGCGTGTGTTTTATATTTATCATGCACGATAAAGAACCATGGGGCTATTCAAAATAAGAGTAGCCGCGAGACGGTCCCCAGGTGCTTAAAAGGTAAATGCTCGACAAGCAGACCATTGTGTCCCTATATAGAAAAAGAAGAAGCTGATTTATTATATTATTATATTATTCATCCCTAAGATATAGTTAACATATTCTTATATATTTTGTATTTGTGTAACGGATTTTATGGCCTAAAATTGTAATCACAAAGTTGCATTTGCCGTTGTACCTTGCAAGGCATTTAGATTTTAATGGGCTTGATAATGTAGATATTAATTATTTATTATAGTCCTGCATATAATTTGCCTATGTCCGGGAAACTGATGAAAAGTGTACAGTTTTTAAAATATATTAATAAATGAAAGATTCTGAGTGTAAATTATTGTTAAATTGCTTATGTTCATGTTCAACTTGTTTATATAATATACAAGTGGACAGATAAATTGGCGAGGGCAAAATGTTTGCCTCTCTGTCCCTCTCCAATTTGTCTGTTTAGTTGTGTATTATTAGTGTGATAAACTATACTTATATTGTTCTCAATTAACTGCGTAAAATCTAATCTATTGTCAGGATAATTGTGTTTTTCATCTGTGAACTGATGGAAACATGGCGGAACATTGACAATCCCGGAGATACGGTTGTTTAATGTTCGATGGAACATAAGCTAGATAGGAACTTAAGGTTTGGAACTTAAGATAGTATATTAAGTTCCATATAGTTCCATTAATACTGACCAAACAGTTATTCACAATTGGACGGAAAAATTACAGTTCGCTGAAATAATTCGCTGCATAAAAAAGTGCACTTTAAGGCAGGCGGTCACAACTTTTTAAGGAAACCAGTCGGGAACCAGTCTTACATTGCAATATAAGACTGATATAACCTACTCTGGCTAACAAGATATAATAACAATACAAAATGTAAGTCCAATGAAAGAAAAATAAACGACATTCTAAATCGATGTTTCGGATTTATTCATTAAAATCCTATGGCACAAACCTGTGTTAATGAGTCTATTATGTATTGATAGAGGGTCCCAAAACATTTGGATCTTCCTATCATGAATAAGGGATAAATATTTTTGGGAACGCCCTTTCCAAAAACGAATTGTGACTTGCCAAAAAACGCAATTTTAACCCACTTCCGGTCGGAATTTTTAATTTTGGATTGCAGATTTGAATTCAGGAGGAAAAGTTACACCTAGAAACTAATTTTTAACGAAATTTTTTTTTTGGTTTTTTTGAAGTCAAAAAAATTAACACATTTTGGCCCATAAAACCCTCAATTTTCAAGATTTTAAAAATTCCTTATAATATGTCATTCACCTTTGTATTATCTAAATGGCCCTAAATTTTTATGAAAATCGGGGCCAAAAAGTTCATTTTTGGCGAAATCGTCAAAAAAAACCAAAGGGGTAACATCATGGTTTTTTTTTCAAAAAAAAAGTGACTTTCACCAATCGGGCTGCAATTTGGTTTCAAAATAGCCAGGTAGATACTGAAGTCAGATCCTTTTAGAATTTTTAAAAAATTCAAATTTGGGGCTTCTATGGCCAATTTTGTAATTTTTTGGAAAAAATAGCAAAAAATAATTTTGCTTTCGATTTTTTTGAAAATTTGTTTTTATAAGTATTTTGATCCCCTGATTTCAAATTTTTGGTCAAAATTGAAAAATTCCTTCGGGAAGTGGGTTAAAATGCGAAATGCACACTTTTTAGTGACAAAGGACGTTCCTCAATTTAAGTACAGCTAAATATCTTGGTTTTTTCGGCTTCGATTTGCACGAAATTTGGTGTGTAGCTAGCTAATCAAATTATTATTAATGTAGCAAAAATTGATTTCAATACAGTAAAAATTGAGGGCAAAGTAAGCCAAATGCGATTTTGACACCTGCTGATTCTGAATTTCAGAGTCAAATTTTTGAACAAAAATGATTTAAAAAGTGACATGGTGTGTTGTCAACAAATTTACAATTAACAAATAACAATTATAAAGTGAAAATAATTGACAGGAAATAATATATGAAATCACATTTGTTTCGAATGAAAGGACGTTCATTTCATAAACCTTTCATAGACAATAGACAATGCTAAATATAATGCAACCCTTTCCTGTCGTACTCCTGGTGTCCCTTAACGTGTTTTAAGTTTCATTTTGGGGTACAACTTTTGGAATATCATACTAAATATCATACTATTTCCTAATATGGCTTTTTAAAAATAGCTTAACTGGCTACTTTTTGAGATACGCGCATGCGCGGTCGAGTTTAAGGGTTGTGCATGCGCAAAACTAAAATCTTTGTACCTCAATTTGTTAATTAGGGGCATGTTTCTATCTGTTCGTAATACAAATGTATGACCTAAAACTAGCCGTTTTTGAGATATAAGTAATTTAAATATACATTTTTGTATTGCTTATATCTCGAAAACGGCTAGTTTTAGGAAATAGTATGATATCAGCTATCATTTCCCAAAAAATTGGAGTTGTACCCCAAAGTTGTACCCCAAAATGAAACTTAAAACACGTTTAGGGACACCGTGCCATAGCTGCTACGGGGTAAAAAAAACATCGCTTGTGGCGCACCCCATTAGTTAGGCGCGCATAATATACCTCCGGCTAAATCATATCGTCTAAGAATTGCGCAAATGTTAGTTATGGTAACGGTTAGTTAAATTGAGGTTCATTTTCAATCTACGCCATCTACAGTATATTTAGGATGATCCAGGCCCCTGCAATAAGGGCAGTTTTAATATTTTAATATTAAATATATATTTGGCAGTGGTGGGTTAAAGTGAAATTTATTCTATATAATTATCATCATAGGTCCAAACTTATGCGTCATTTTGATCTCGCTAATAGTTTTGAACAATTCTGTATCGATCGTACCTATTCATTGATATCTGCTGGTCATTCGTGCGATACAAGCAATAATTCATGGGTCTCGAGCCACAAAAAGTTACTGACACTCGTTATTTTCAATATTGCCCACGTCTGCGACTCAAGCGATATAGAAAATACTCTTTCCGTAACCCTTTTTATGGCTCTCCACCAATGAGGTATTACCCGTGTATCAGTCAATTCCATATACAAAACATAAGAGGAAATTTTAAACCAAAAATGACAGAACTTCATAATCGACATTTTAAGACAAAAAGGCCGTTTTTCGCACTTTTCGAATTTACGTTTTCAGGTTATTTCCGCATTGGTCCCCCCAAAAAGTCGTTGTAGTGGCGTAAGGGAGGCTCATGGGTATATCGTAGTCCGCAAAATGGACCTTTGGTCCTTAAAATGGCCTCAATCTATAACGTAATACGTAAAATGGCCCTTTTCCCTCACTTAAACGTAGAGCGTAAAATGACATATATCGTGAACGGAAACTCTAACGTAAACTGAAACCGTAAAACGCAAACGAAAGTAGTAAAACGTTTGTCAAACGTAAATATGCCTCTGCACTAAAGGAGTAAGTATTCTAGTATAATTTACGGTAATAGAACGATTTACCAGTCTACAGGACTGTAAAAATGGCACTAAAGTATGACGTAAACGTTTTTTTCTTCGCGTAAAACGTAAAAAGCCCAAACTTTAACGTAAAACGTTTATTCTCGAAAAATAATAGACCCAAGATGCTATTTCTTTTGTCATAATAATCACTGCAAATATTAGTCATAACTGAATTTCTCTGTTAAGCTAGTTTATTATGATTTTAACATCATTGATTACTATGGATCCGCTATTGAAATATAAACTTAATAGCTGGACAAAGCACAATCGGGAGTCGAGATTATATTGTATCTTGTACTACCAGATGACGGGATCGATTCACATTTTTCATCAAACAATTCGATCAGCTCTTGAGGAGACAGCTCATAACATCGTACGGATGCATGATGAGGAATAAATTGACTCGGTAACTGTTGCCATTGGTGATGGACCGTTGTTGAAATTTTAGTCTTGCACCATGATTAGGAGGTTACCGTTACAGTGTTTTATTTGGGATTACACAGTAGAAAGTGTTCTATTTTGGATTTAATACCAGTTGCTAGAGTCTTAACCGTTTCATTTTGGATTTTATACAATTCTACAGAGCCATAACTGTTCCATTTTAGATTTTAATACAATTGTTCAGAGCCATAACTGTTGCCACATTCCTAACCGTTCAAATTTGGATTTTATACAATTTTCCATAACTGTTTCAATACAATTGTTCAGGGCCATAACTGTTCCATTTTGGTTTTCAATACAATTGTTCAGAGCCATAGCTGTTCAATTTTGGATTTACATGTATAATACAATTTTCCAGAGCCATTACTGTTCCATTTTTGGATATCAATATAATTTTCCAGAGCCAAAACTGTTATATTTTGGAGTTTAAAACAATTTGCTGGAGTCCTAACCGTTTCATTTTGGATTTTATTCAATTTCCCAGAGCCATAACTGTTCCATTTGGATATCAATACAATTGTTCAGAGCCATAACTGTTCCATTTTTGGATATCATTCCATAACTGTTCCATTCGGATTTAATACAATTTCCAGAGCCATAACTGATCCATTTTGGATTTTAATACAATCAGAGTTATATCTGTTCCATTTTTTAGAGACACTTACAAAAGTCCCAAGGCTATCATAGACTGGTAACTATGCCTGCTTTCGAGTATTCAGATTCTCATTCCGTGGATATTGTGCCAAGTTACGAAACTATAACATATACAAGCAAATTATCATACACAGACGAGAAACGATACAAGAATTCATTGTTTTTAATTCCAATACAAAAGCCTGTAGTATACTCGGACGAAATCATTTACCAACCTTCTGATTCAGGTGAACAGTCTTATTATATAAGCTCTGTTGAACTCAGACCAAGAACGAAACCAGTATATTACAAGGAAACATTATTTGTACTTCCGAAACGTAAAAAAGAAACGTTTCTATCAACTCTAGTCCACCATCCTGAGTCAAAGTATGATTGGTACTGTTCCAGGGTAGAGATACCACCCGACACAGCGAATCATCTCACAACATACACACTTCCAATACCTCCTGGCAGCTTAGACTTAAATATGGTCAATGGCGACGACCCTTATGCTAGGTACATCAATTTAATGAATGCAGACTTACGTAGGTCAGAGTCAATAGATGAAGGATACGGCGTTAGTCCATCAGATGAAACTTTAGCTGCAAGTCCAGCTGAAGAATTGAACAATGGAGTTAGATATAACGGACTTTGTGACGTCATAAGCCCTGATGAACAAGATGGACCCCATGTTGCAGGGAACTATTTTTATCTGAGTGGGGTTCGCGGATTACTAAACGGAAGTTTGGATGCTGATGATGATGACATCACAGAAGTGTGATTTGTGTTATTTTGAATCAAAATGATGATGAAAATGTTCCATAGATATTAGCAGTGAGAGAAAAGATTTTATCTCGGCACATAGCTCTAAACTGGAATTCGAATATAGACTGAGGCCTAAAAGGGAAATTTATGAAGAATAGCCGGGTCAAACATGACTTTAAACTGGCGAATTATCCTTTTTATGTTCCTTAGATAGAATACATATATGACAATATGTACCATTTGGAAAAACTTAACTTATTTCTGAAAATTAGTGATGTGTCTAGGTTCCAGTCTATGCATGTACTAAAGGATAGGACCGAATTTAGATCCCATAGTCCGAGGTCTAATCGATTCCAATTTGTTTCAAAATTTGGAAAAATATTCCTTGAACATAATTAGCCTATCTTTTAAATAAGATATTAAATGACAAATTCTTTGTACTTTTGATGTTAGCAGCATTTTAAATCGCTTGGTACGATAGATCCGTATCTCCGCTGTACTAAATTTTCATCATTTCTTACATGTATCATACCGGAATATATGAGGTTTTAACTCTTTAATCAAGCTGCAACTTTTATGGATTAAGGATAATTAGTAAATACAACTTATATTAGATGACAAAATTGAACCGAAATTTTCGTGAAGTTATGAGCCAAAAAGCCACAAAGCCAAAATATTAAAATTATGTGACAGTAAATGACGTCTTATTATCTTATTCATAAATTGTCCTGCAAATGATCACTTTACTGTTTACAAATTGATAAATCTAGATGTACTGAGGATTTTTGAAAGTGTATCAAAATCTTGAAACAAAAGGTTTGCGGGAGAATTATCGTAGCTCCCTTAGTTATGAAATGATCTGCACTAAATCTGTTATATTCGTGAGAGAAGACCTCGCTCTTTTGGGAGGTATTTATGAAATTATAAAAATGTTACTAATTAAGTCTAAATATGACGTCATCTAACTGGTGTAATTTTCAATGTGACACACTGCATTTTATCTTTCTAACGAGTAACGAGCAAGAAAATCAAAATTCGATGTGATGTACATAATTTTTCTTTTTCTTCTATCTGGAATTTTTTTTTAAAATTATTTTGATTAATTTCACATGACCAATGTAAGCTAAAAGGTGCCTACATGTAGCTCAAATCATTTAAAAAACAAGTAAAACCTGTTTTGCAATAATAGCCTACTGGCGGGGTGACCGCGTAATGATAGACTTCCACCCTAGTAAGTCGCTAGCTTTCTGGAAAGCGAGAAGTTACAAAATTGTGATAATTAAATAATATAGTCAATAATTATAAAATCGACTATAATGTTTACAAAATGTGCAGTCATGATATATGCCAAAATTAAAAATCAATCTAATTGCCTCATTTGGCTATCAATAAGAACAGCTTGCCAGTATTTAATTTATGTATTTGTATAATGTATTTATTATTATTGTATCGATTATGATTATAATAAGCACGATAGTGAAATAAAATTCCGATTTAATTAATCCCATGAGTTTTTCAAGTAATCTTCTTATTTATTCATATGTTGGATATAGGTGATCATAGGTTTGCATAGAGTTGAACACAGCGTTGGGGAGCACTCGCATAGTAAAGGTATAGGATATCTGTATATGTTGTAGCATTGTATACGTTATTTATGCAATAGTACCATTTCATAACCACAATATTGCTATAGTTAAATGTCTCAGAAATATACCAAATAAAAAATGAACAGCTAGACGTAAACCGAGATCCATACGCAGAAATAATGCGCATGGATATCAGTCGCTGTTTAAGGATCAGCTTACATACCAATAATGGTTTCTGCGTCCTAAATTTTGCTTACAGTTTAGGCCTATATGTAAATCAGGAAATAGAAAAACTAGTTTTCTTTAAATAATCACGATTCAAATCTGATAAGTATAATTATCTCATCCTATGATTTTGTTTTGTAACTGGAAGTCCTTACTTCGGACAGCTTCGTAAAATGAAACCGTCATATCAAAAAAGTTATACATGTAAGTCATTATAAAAAATGTTTTACGTTAAAATTTTGGTCTTTTACGTTTTACGTAAAGGAAGAAAAACGTTTCACGTCACAACTTTTAGCGCCGAGGAGCAGCTAGGTATAATAAATCGTAGAGGCATATTAACGTTTGACCAGGCTTGACGATCTATGACAAGGTTTACGACTAACGTTAACGATCGTATCGTTTTACGGTTTATGTTTACGTTATAATGTAATTTTTACGGTTGACGTTTACGATACATCGCATTTCACGGTTTACGTTAAAGTGAAAGGCCATTTTACGTCTTATGATATAAATTAAGGCCGTTTTACGTCTTAAAATTAAAAAAACGACCGTTTTACGTTTTACAATAGCAAAAAAGCCGTTTTACGACTTATACAATGATCTAAGATAGACACCAATATGACCATCAGTGAAGCAGGTAAATATCGGTATGTTCTTTGACCTTTTTGGTGTTATCAGGGGGTCATACACGTAGATGACCACCTGTTTTATTAAAATCCTAAACATTATCAAAACTTTCAAATAAAAAGAGACTAATTTTTAACTTTTGCAATGGTTATAATAAATTGAGCTGTGAATATATTACTTTAAAATAGTACCTTACAACTTCGTTACACATACTTCATCAAATCTCTTCGAGATATAAGTCGCTATCAATTTATGAAGAAATTTAAATTGGCTCTGAAAATAAAAAAGAAGATTCTCATCAACGTTGCATGAATATGTACCGAGATATTAAGCACATCAGGTTATGACGTCATCGTGTTGTTTCTGGGGGGTAAATAAACCCATTGTAAAAACCCCTGATACAACCCGGATATCTGACATATGGGTTGAGGGAGGACAATGTGAGCTGAGGACATTCTCCTCATCAGAGCTTGGATGGCAAAATAGTTGTGCGATGGTCCTCCATTTCAGAAGCACCATGTTTGACGCTCATCAGATATACCAGATACTTGATGGCTCTGTTAGTATAAATACGTGGAGGAGGGGGTCAATGCCTCTTATCGTAAACGGAAAAATTGTCATTTTTTCGCTATCAAATCGAGAAAAACGCTGTCGGAAACTGAAAAAGGCTTAAAATTTTATCGGATATAGGTATTGAACACCCGATGTTATATATTAAAGTGTGGAGCATACGGGAAAATACTCGAGCAAGCTATTTTGAGAAGTCCATTTGACGCCCGTCCTATAAGGGAAGTTACATGTATGTGTCCATATTTTGAAATTAGAGTTTTATTCGCTTTCAAAATGTAATGGTCATATAATGCATTTCGATAACCTCAGCACTTGTTATAGCTTCCCTTCACAAGGCTTCGGAACCATAGCCGGCCTACGCTGGGGGTTTTATGAGAATAAAACGTTTCTTTATTAAGCTCCAACCGTCCAGGCCCCCTGATGTGTACAGCGATTCATAATTCCTTTCAAGAACGAGTCAATACATTTCTTTCGATTGGTCATGTGACGACATTCTGAATTTTCCAGGTGTCGTGAGCTCTGATTAGCTCTCTGATTAGATCAATGAAATTATTGAAAGGAATTACAAATCGCTACGTACACAAAGAGCCCGGACAACTATCACTGCATACACATACTTAACCTTTCGAACTTAATAAAGATTTTTTTTTATTAAGGGCTCAACCCTCAGCAGTTAATATGCGGGAATCCGAGGTATAGATAATGCCAATTACATAGCTAGGTGTAGTCGAGATGCATAGGGTTAGGGTTAGTCTAATAGATCCTAATATTATGCACCATGAATGTGTACTACATCTTTTTGATAATTTATGACCAATTTATTACTTACATAATTTGCAATGAATTCTGGTCTCGTTATGCGTGTGATATTGACACAACTAAATACATCAACCAATTCGTGCTTTTTAAGGTTTTCAAGAGCAGAAAATGCGGCACAAAATAAACCACTTCTAAAAGATCCATCTCTGAAAATATGAAAATTGAATGAAAAACTTCTCTCAACAAAAAATTACCTTATTTTTTCAAACGATAGATATTTTTCGAACACTACACATATACTGAAATATTACGTGTTGTATCGTCCTGCCCGTGCTGTTGTGCAAGTGATAGCGCATTGTCTTTCATTCCGAAGGCACCACGTTCGACCCCTCAGGATTATAAGACATCGAAAACAAACCGGATACGAAGTGGCTCGCGGTCGGTATAAATTAGTCCCTTCTTTTGGGGGGGGGGGGGGGTAAACCAGACTTTAATCGGTATATATATAGGAGGGTAATACGGACAATTTCTTAAATCTCTAATCGAGACCATTTAATCGTGATCGAGACGGATTGATAATCGATAAAAATGGCGCTTCGCAAAAAAAAAATTAATACTTGTATCGCGCACGATCGAGCAGAGCAAAATGCGAGTCCCACTTGTATGTAAAATTAGTCTGGAGACTTCTTATGATATTTTCAGCTATTTATGATTAATAACCGATACCAAGATGCTGAAACCCATAATGTATTAAACGTTAACAGGATACGCGTATGTCATTAATCAAAAACCGCTTCCGTTAGATATTTTAAAGCTTTTTAATCGCTAACGGTTCCGACTCTCAATTTCAAGAATAATAGTAATCGATAAGGCCAAAAACGGCAAAATCGCTAACCGACTATTTATATATAAATATATTAGAGTGCGGGGCTTACGGCTGCGTTAATGCACCGGTCAATGTTTATGCTGACCCCCCCCCCTCCCCAGCGTTCGACGGTGAACTGGCGTCGAATGTCTGGCGAACGATT
>JAUCNG010048892.1:0-14584 GCA_032353305.1 Cephalothrix spiralis
ATTTGGTTCTACAGTGTTTTAAGTTAGAAGACAGCATTTTGAATTTTGACTTGCGATCCTCTTTACGGGACCCTTAAATCCATGGAATTTGATTTAATTCAGACTACTGGTTCATTCTCCTACAGGCCGGACAACTAAAAATTAACGTCGGAAAATGGAGTGGTCCATATCGATGCCAAAATGCAGGCGGAAGCGCTTTAGAACCATATATTTTTGGAAAGCTTATTTCCTCCACTATAACATAAGTCAAAAAATCTCAATCACACTTTTAGAATGCCTAGATAGCACCAAGGGGCCGTTACCCCCGAATTGAAAATGAATAGAAATGATCTTTTGTAAGTTTTCTATCATTTAAATGCAAAAATATTTATGGCTTTCGAGAAGAAGAAAAATTTCCCTTTTTTTTCACGCGTTATTGTGCATAGTTGACAAACAAAAATATATAAGTGCAATATATTTAATAGCAAATAGGTGGAGATTTATTACAATATACTGCAATGCCAGGATAAAAAGATATTTGATTTAGATTTTTTTTCAAAATATTCTATTTGAAATCAGCAACATATTATTTTGTAATGCGGTTTTCAGGACAAAAAAAAGTCTTGAATATTATATTATTTTTAGTGATATCGACTTGATATTTTGCTTGAAGTAGGAGAATGGTGTTCTCAATAGTGTGTTAAAGTTTCATTTTGATTTATGAAATGTCAATTTGCGCAACTTGGGTAAAAAAACAATATCATAGATTTATTATCGGTTATTATCTAAAAACCCGTCATTTTGACGATAGAAAAGCTCTAGCCTTTTTGCATCAAATCTTAGTACATGTACATGTACGAGCAAAATATCAAGTCGATATCACTCATATTCTTGTTAAAAGCGGGCAGGAAACAGCGGCCCACCAGATCCAATGATGCACTAAGTTGAGGATTCAAGAAATTGAAAAGTATTAAAAAAAAACCAAGTTTGCATGGCTGTAGTTCAAAAAATTCCATAATAACGCTCATTTTTTCATGTGTATATTGCATGTTCTCAGCAGCATCCTTCATTAGTTGTTGCAGATATACATTCAGAAGATATGATACTTTTCATATAATTTGAGATTAGACTCTAAATTTAATCAGCATTTTGTCGCGACATTATAAAAACTGACAGCAAATATTATTTCCAGAACGAATTTTAAAGAAGCACGAGTTATATTTGAGGGTCCCATGGGCATTTTGTCGGTTAGCGATTAAGCCGTTTTTGGCTTATCGATTACGGATTAATTAAGAAATTCGTTGATTAGCGATTAAATAGTTTTAAGTATCTAACGGAAGCAGTTATCGATTAAATGACATAATGCTGTAATAAGCGTAACCGTTAACGTTTAATTCATTATGGGTTTCAACATCTCGGTAACGGTTATCGATTAAAAGTATAAATGCATGATCATAGTTTGGGTTCAAGAATGATCATACATGCAAGTGGGACTCAAAAAACTTCTCGCCTCGCTTCGCTTGGCTCGACAACATAACATAAAAAGGTTTATTTGCGTATGAAAGTGCGCAAATTTTTATCAGGTGTAGAAATGTGTCCTTAGATCCTTGGATCATTCTATACTGGCGTCGGTGCCACAAACTCTATCTAAAAGTGCTTTAGAATTGCGTCTCTAACCCACAGAGTTCAGAATTTCCCTCGCCTCGCTTTCGCTCGGCTCGTTACCATAATGAAAATTATTTATATAAGAAAGCGTCCTAAAAATAGGGAGTCTTTTTCAGCCGGATGATTTTCAACTTTATTGAATGATTGAAAAAAAAAGATCTACGAATTTGCTGATTACAATTTACCGAGGAAATGTGAGAGATGAAATTTGTATCGATTAACCAAAATCCTTGTCGATTACCAATTAATTGGGAAATCCTTGTCGATTAGCGATTATAGGAGTTGCCCATAGGGCCCTCATATTAAGAATCTATCTCATCGGATGTCAGAAAGCCTAAATGCTGATTCTCATATCTTCTTAATGTTTATCTGGTTGTAGCCATGTATCCCTAACGAATACGGCTGATTTTTTAAGGGAAACAAGGATATTATATCTGAACATATTGGTGAGCTGGAATAAGACTAACAGTTTCATTGACATCTACGGCATTTCATAGAACGGAATTTTGTCGAAAAAATCCCCACAAATCTAAACCTAAAACAACCTAAACAAGCAGATAACATGTCATTTTCTGGATGTTGAGCTATTTCTTTATCAATGATGAAACACTAGTGTACATTGGGTATAGTTTTACGGCTTCTTTCGGTCTTTTAGACTGCGTTCATGAGGAGTTTCTTTAACAGCTTCTTGATCATTCAAGGTAACCATGCATGCGACCAGGACATACTGTTCACAGCGTCTATAGTTCTTGGAAGTTGTGCTCTGTGGTGTTTGAGAAACCTTTATAACTGCACTGGGCTTAGGTTTCACTGTTGCTATTGATGACAAAATAGTAAGAAACCGAAAACATAACTTTAGTTTTATTTGACATGACAAAATTTTTATTAGAACTTACAAAAATTCAGTCCTGTGTCTACGAAAACTCCTGCCAACAAAAAACAAGATGATCCAATGTATGTCAGAGGATTCTGCTCTGATATTTGATGCCGCAACTTTTAGAGCTTCTGATGATGCTTGGCAAATCATTACTGCCATCCGTAATTATCTTTATAAGAAAAAACTTTTCAAGAATTAAGTTTGTGTATGGAGTTACCGGTATGCTACCTCTCTAGTCTCTATTGAATTTAAATTTTCGACTTTATGGTATGAGTTCATCTCTTAACAAAATCAACGGTATCTTATAGGAGAGATTGATAATGTGGGAGGATGATGGCGGGCTGCAATATGCACAAGAAAAAAGTGGGTGCTATTGCCGGTACAAGCTGGTTATTGTAATATATTTAAAAATTTTAAACTACAGCCATCATCAGCCATGCAACCTTTGGGATTTTTTAATCGAATGTTGTTGCATAATTTTTTCTCGGCTGTGCAGCTTACTTACAGAAGGGCTAAAATTTCTATAATTTCTTAATTTTTTTAGTTCTAAAACATGCAGCAATCCAGTGCTCTTGCTGAAATACTGAAAGCTCAGTATTCAATCATGGTATCGTATCATGCAATAAAGTTCAAGAAGGAACTACAAATATTACTCACATTTTGTAATTTAAACAAATCAAAGGATACATATAAACAAACTAACTGTCCAAAACGGCAAATAATATTCTATATATATGTTTGGAAGGCTGCTTTCGTCAAAAAATTAATTTACATCTCAACGGTAACACAACTAAACTCAACTGGATTTATTAATACAGTTCTCCTTCTGTTACTGTACCTTTTCATATTTCAGTTGGCGCAACGTAAAAAACAAAATCGCTAACTGTTTTTGGACGCAAAGCAAAAATCAAAAATTTTCCTGTCCAGGACGTCTTGCAACTTTTTGCGATAATTTTCATGAAGAACCACTAAACTGCCTAACAAAAAAACTTAACAATTTTCATAAAACGCAACAAAAATTATCGAGAAACTTCCTGATATCGAGAAACCTTTAAAAGGTAAAAATAAGGTATTTACTTCGTTTGCTAAATAGACCTTTAATGGTGTTGGGTAATCCCCTACATGTACTGCGATAATCTACGAACTGAAGTTTCATGACCCCATCTAAATTTCAGACATGGCATCAAAGTTTCATGACATCAGAGATCCACTAAAATGTTTGATGCGAGAACAAATTTTAAATACATCAGCCGCTGAGACCAAGTCTATTTTTCATGGGAAAAAAAATCAATAATTTCATGACTTCTACTTTTCGCGACAAGTTTTATGAACAACTACCAAACTTCCTGACATAAAAAACTTAGCGACATTTTTCATTAAACCCACCATAAAATCTGATGTCGAGAAACTTTTCTCGAATAAGGCATTTGCTTAGTCTGCTAAAGAAGCCTACCAACTTGGATTGGATTTGTTAATGGCACACAATGTTACGAGAGTTTTACTACATTTTCATGAACACCCACCAAAATTTGATAACTCATCATCAATCGGTCATCATCGACTAGATCGTCCGTGTTCTGTTTTATCTTCTTCGGAACTAATCTCGCATCATATAGTAGTACTATGATAACTTTTTGACTTGTTTTTTTCCACGTGCATGCCGTGCTCCAACCAACGACATTGTCGCCATTTTGTAAGTAGGAATACTTTTAACACAATAGACTCGCACTAATCAATTTGATGTTTTGTTAATGGCACACAATAATTCGAGGAGTTTTGTTATTTTTTAACACATTTTACATTCGAGTTAACTATATAGTAGTGTGATAAACAAAACGTAGATTGTTATCCGTTAACTTCGTAAAATATAACGTATTGCGGTTTAGTCTATCGATCGCCATTACAAAAAAAATCATTTTGTAGCTATATCTATTGTTCCGTCAGGCAACGTGTCGAACCAAATGGCGAAACATTGTCGATCACGGTGATGCACTAAACGAAAGCCGTATATTTACGACTTGTCGTTTTGTAAAATTCAATTGATGAAACGGGCAACTTCTGATATCATGTTCTAGGCGTCGCCTAAGGTAAAACATTATGGGGCAGTTTTTTTCGTTCTCCCTTAAATATCTTCGGAAGTACACCACTTTTTTCAGATCTGAGAAATAGATTAGTTGACGATGAAACAGCATTGAGTAAAACGCCATGCGACTTGTAATCACTTAGCTGTAGAGAGTTCAAAAACGTTTACATCGTAAGAAAAAGTTCGGACGATGTTAATGATTTTTCTGTGGAATAGGTTAATGAGCGCAAAAGCATGAGTTTATAAGAAGTCTTCATCTCGAGACATGGTTCGGGATAAGGATCAGCCTCGCCAACCTCAAAATATGACATTTACTTTTTAGAACACTTTATTAAGTAAATTGTTATATCGGCCATGTAAAACGGCTTGTCGTTTTCGTAAATTTCAATATAGACATAATTCCGATTCTTCCACAAGTTTCCGACAGTACAGGAATCGTTTAAATAGGACACACCCATATTTTTAAGGCAGTAGGCCTATCCGGTGGGGTAGGGTTGGGGGCAAGAAGATCCAAAAAATCGAAAGACAAGGATTCCGTAACTTAAAAATTACTGCTGTTAAAGCTAGATATTAAAACTGATGGGTTAAATAGATAATTACTATGAAATAAATCTAAGAAACTTTAGGTAACAATCAAATAAAAACGTCCTGTTTAGTTTTAGGCATCGCTGTATTCGCTTAAGCCTAGTTGTGGATTGATTGGTCACCGTGGTATAGCTTCAACAGAATATAGACAATATGGAAAAAAATTTTACTTAATGTTCTGGAAAACTTCTCTGAAATACAAAAATATTGTCGCGGCCTGTCGCGGCTCATAATTTCGGACCCTGCCTAATTTGCTGTTATTTTCAGTCTTATTTTTGCGCGAGATACTTCGCGCAACGTGATTTGCTATTAGTCGTAAATAGTTCTGAGAAGCAATATTGATTAGTGTCTATAACTCGATATTACTCATGTTTTCAATAACACTGATGGTCGAGTGGTTACAGCGAAGGACTTCGATCTGAAGGAAATCCTGGTATTGGTTCGAATCGGGGGGTGGTGAGCCTTTATCTGAATCGCCGGTGTACAAAAATGTAAATATCAACTCTGTTGCTCTCTCTTAGAGGTGTTAATTCCAGCACTGTATCCTGACGGAATAGAATACAATCGAAAAATGACGCCTCAGCTAGCCCTTTCCTGTAAAAGTCGTCGATACACTTCACTAATTATTTTTGTTTTAATAATGAAGACATGAATCGACAGCACCATGACGCACCTGATGTGATATTAGTTTTTCATTTTACGACTGTTTTATGTTCTGTTAAGATACGGTGCTGAATTTTACACCACTGAAAGAAAACATCATAATTAACGTCATAGCTTTAAAATGAACATTTAAAATATGAGTTCATTCCTCTACTCATAAATAATAATATCAGATTCGTTGATAATTTGATTTCCCTCACCGCGTCCCTCACTACTACTGCTCATATCCATGAAAAATGAGTTGCTGCCTACTATTATTGTGTTGAAATAAAAGAGGTATTGATTTTTGAGGTCTCATAAAAATTGATTTTTACATGCAGTCATTTATTAGGAACCAAAATTAATGAGTTGCTGCCTGCTCAATAAATTATAAGTGGATCTCATTTACTCATAAATATTGAGTTATTATTCTGCTACTCTTCTTTTATGATCTTAAATTAGTACCCACAAAATTGAGTAAAAAGTGAGTTTGAATCCTAGGTTCTCAATGTGGGGTACTCAAAAAATATGAGTAGAGCATACTCATTTAATATTACTCTGTTCAAGAAATACCGAATCTTGCTGAATTCTAAAATCAAAATTAGACTTGAGAAATAACGTTAATAATCTTGAATTCTCTTTCCTAGCATGCATCTTCGATTATCGTTATACCAATTTTAGCGTAGGTAAAATCATATATTTGCATGTACATTGTGTATTGTAACAAAGTAATATAATAGTGTAATTTCCTCTTTAAGAGATCGCGCCACGTAATGTCGAAAAGGCGCCGGTGGCTCTAGGAAAAACCTAAATTGCATAAGGACCAAAATGTTAACCATTCGAAATGCTATTTTTACTGGATCTCTTTTGGTATTGACTTTGATTCTTCAAAGAGTTATATTCCATGAAATATAGGGCTTGGAGCTGGTTAAAAGATCTTAAAAGCATTCACTTGAAAATGTTGTCTAGCAGGCATCGAAGTGCTCATTGTTTTTGATGCAGTAGGGGGACAAGTTCCAGGTCACTTCTGAACGTTTAAACTTTTGAACAATAATAGATATATTTTTACACTAAAGCTGAACATATGAATTTAAAAAAAAAATCTTAACAAGTCTTATTTTAACCTATAGCTAGGCGTTTTAAGAGGGGTCAATGCCTATATTCGATTTCCGATAGCCGATAAAATTAAGAGCCTCTTTCCGTTTCCTATAGCGATTTTCGTGATTTTTCCGTTTCCGATAGCGATTTTTCCGTTTCCGATAAAAATTTAGCCAGAGGCTATTATAGGAAGCGGTATAAGAGGGTGTAAGATCATGCTATGCGTGGGAGTTCGCAGTATAAATTTTGTGGTCTAGGAGGCAAGACAAGTCAATTTTAAGCGATACAGAAATTAGAAAAATATGGTATTTGAAATTGATCATGTAAGAATAAAGACCATGAAATAAAGACCAATAAAGAATAACTCACATTTGCTCAAATGTCCTAATTCAAATTTTATTTTAAGTTGGCTATAGTTCGTTTTTCCGATATCTGTTAACGTTAAAATAGGGACAACGGTCGTTTTCCAATATCCCTTTCCGTTAAATTCGAGATTAAAGTTTTTCCGATATCCGATTCCGTTAATCTAGAAGGCTCAATCTCCGTTTACGATAGCAAAAAAGGCAAAATTTACGTTTACGATACATATAGATAGCGTAAAATTTTCGATCATATTCCGTTTACGACCTCATTTAGAAGCCCGGTTTAGAAGACGGTATCTTACGTGATAACTTGAGATTTCTAAAAAATTTGCATTGCACAACTAGGTATTAAACAAAGACACTTTCTTATTCATTTTAATGTAGCCTAGAACTATCCCAGACCTTCTTTTATTAATCAGTCCAGTTGAGCATCTTGTTCAATGTCTCTCTAGTATCAGGTTAGTGAAGAATATTCCCAAGAATCGATATCAATGTTTGTGAATTCAAAATTAAATTTATCATGTCAGCTGCAGCAGGCTCGATAACAAAAATAAAACATTTTCACTAGGGACAAAAGCTCCCAAAACCTCAAAAAATGACCAAATTCAATTCTCTGTCAACTGATTTATAATTATTTTAAATCACGTTCTTTCACCACATTGCACTTTCATTAACATTTCAATTTGACTTTAGGTGACAAAATGTCACCAAATTTCGACCTGAAGTCAAATTGAAATGTTGGTGAAAATGAATTGTGGTAAAAGAATATAATTTTAAGATTATAAATCAGCTGGAAGAATTAAATTTGGTACATTTTGAGGTTTTGGTAGCTCCAATGTCTTACGCGGCGTTTTTGAAATCAGGAACGTTCTTTGGACGAATACAAACTAACTTTACTTCACTTTAGTGTCAAGGCTATACACAATTCACAAAAATACAGATTCGTCATAAATGCCGTTATATTGCTGCGTATGTGCACATGCGAAAATATACAAAATAATGATGCAATTCAACTAATTGGGGTCATATTCCAATTTGTCAATAATAAATTTGGAGTTTCTGAAATGTATGCACCTAAAATTCCCAAAAATGTTAAATTTTACATGTTTTTACCAATTTTTGAAAACTTTAATTGTGTATAAGGAACCCCGTACTAAACTGCCATACAATTACATGTAAGCCCTAGTATGACATTATAGGAAAAAATTCGACATGACAAAAATTATGAACTTATGTGGTTTCTACTACTTAATCTTTGTTAACCAATCAGGGGTTCTTGTGCCAACATACATCAAAGTTTCCTCCTAGATTCGTGTCACAGCTACGTGTACTCAAAAATCCCGAAATTTCGTAGTTTTGGAATTTGGAGTCCAATTATCTCAGATACGGCTAGTATTAGGCCACATAAATGTATAATGAGCCGATAGTAACATGACCCGAATTGATCGAATGGAACCGTAGCCTTACGATTTGAGCATGTGCGCGTTACTTCATTTACTCAAAGTTGGTAGAACGAATTTTTCGGAATTTTTTACAGTGAATACACTGGTGAATATGTGTTCAGCCTTACCATTGAAAAACAAAACCACCGCTGGTTAGTTTGTATTTGTCCAAAGATTTCCATACGCCGAAAATTGTGAGGTGAAAATATCTGCATCGTCAATACTCCCATTTCACGCAAGTTATCCCGGATTGAATCCTTAGTGTCAATAATAAATAATTTTCTGCAAATGATGATTATTATTGAAGATCATTGAAATATACAAAAAATAGAAAAAATAGAAAAAAATATTATTTCTAAGGTCATCAAACTTGACGCTGTACGAAAAATACCATATAACGTTATTAAATCATAACTGATGACATTTGAAACAAAATTTACGAGCAAATTATAATCATATTAGTTGGAAATGCTACACAATTAGAGGGAATTATTGAGGGGGGAGCCAAAATTCTGGAGCCCCCGCAATCTCCGAAACAATGACCTAAACATAGGCAAACTATATATTTCTGGAAAGCTTGTAAAATTTCTAGATTCAAGTTTATATTTTTTTTTCACGCCACTGGGGTGGGGCAGCGGGACAAAATGTGTTTTTTCCCCTCTCATAAGTGTTCTTCAGCGTGGATTAATACTCCAAACAATATCATAATAATGTCTAGCGACCCCCAAAACCCCCTTATAGACGAAATCTCAGTATCAAAAAATTGCCCCGCAGCTCAACAGGTGCACCCCAGTGCCCCGCCCGGGGGTAATCGAGTTATTTAGTATTTAATATAGCTTGTTGTTTATCAAATAAAAGGTAATGATGCATGTACTTAATCTAGAGTAATAACATTCCAATTCCAGCACCTGGGTACCACCCAGCACCCGAAATAAGCACCAACCACCCAAAAACAGACATTTGTTTGATTTGTTAGATAGGATCACTTTAACACAGGCAAACTATTCTGGATAGCTTGTAAAATTTCTAGATTTAAGTTTAAATTTAATTTTTTTCTTCTCGACCCTGGGGCCGGGCAAATTCTGATTTTTGTCCTCTCATAAGTGCCCTTTAACGTGAATTATCGCTCAAAACAATATCATATTCATTTCAAGCGACCCCCAAAACCCCCTACTATACGAAATCTCAATACAAAAAAATCGCCCCGCAGTGGCTCCCCTAGTGCCCCGCCCGGGGATAATTGAGTTATTTTCTTTAAAGTATAGCTTGTTGTATATCAAATGAAAAGTAGTGATAAATGCAGTTCATCTAGAGTAGAAACATTGAATTTCTATCACCTAGGTGTCACCAAGCACCCGAAATAAGCACCCAACTACTTAAAAATTAATTTTTGCTCATTGTGGGTGCTGGGTGACACCCATGTGATAGAAATTGGATGTTAAGATGAACGGCATTTATCACTTCCTTTCATTTGATATAAAACAAGCTATACTTAAACGAAAATAACTCAATTATTCCCGGTCGGGGCACATATTGAGATTTGGGGGTCACTTGACATGAATATGATACTGTTTGAGCGGTAATTCACGTTAAAGGGCACTTATGAGAGGACACAAATCTGATTTTGCCCCGCTGACCCGCCCCATGGGGCGAAAAAAAAAATTTTAATCTTGAATTTTACAAGCTTTCTAGAAATATATAGTTTGCCTGTGTTAAGGGTGATCCTAGCCAACAAATTAAACAAATGTCTGTATTTGGGTGGTTGGTGCTTATTTCGGGTGCTGGGTGGCACCCTGTTGATGGAATTTTAATTTTACTACTGCAGATGAACTACAGTTATCACTACCTTTCATTTGATATACAATAAGCTATATTGATTAGTAAAAAAATCGATCACCCCCGGGCGGAGCACTGGGGTTGACCCTGTGGGGCCGCTCTGACCACGCTGATTCAAAACAGTTGTCGTTAGGGGCTGCGGGGCAATTTTGTGATACTAAGATTTCGTCTAGTAGGGGGTTTGGGGGTCGCTAGACAATATTATGATATTGTTTTGAGTATTAATCCACGCTGAAGAGCACTAGAGGAAAAATCTCATTTTACCCCACTGTCCCGCCCGAGAGGGCGAGAAAAAAATTAAATATAAACTTGAATCTAGAAATTTTACACGCTTTATAGAAATATATAGTTTGCCTAGTTTTAGGTCATGGTTTCAGAGATTGCGGAGGCTCCAGAATTTTGCATCCCCGCAATAATTCCCTCCAATTGTGTAATGCTATATTTTCAGTGATCTGATTTTTTTTGGTTAATCGTCATACCAATTAATTGAATTCGAAATTCAATATTATCGCCTTATTTAAAATTAAACTAATTTTTAGATAGCAGGTTTACTAGCCTGATTTTATAGCGAATTAAAATCTATTTGTTTCATATATTTTTAAAAAATCCCTTAAGTTTTGTTTTAGCAATCAAGCAAACTCTTGATACTCGGGGATTATAGTTTTGCGTTCGAAAGATCTCGCACTCGCGACGAGAGTTGGTACGTTCTAACGTTCAGACATCGTACTCTTCCTACTTTTGAAAAATTCCTCATACTTTTCCTACTTTTGAAAAATATTCCTACTTTTCTTAATTTCAAGTTTTCAAACTCATACCTTTTTTTGCTTTCCTACTTTTTAAAAATGGTTGAATAAATAACTCAAAGTACCCTCTACTGGCACAGGTGCCACAAAAAAGTTCTCAACATCCTTATAAAATCATTTCTCTAACCAATACATTTCAAAAATTTCCTTGTCTCGCTGACGCTCGGCTCGATTACATAATGAATAGTTGTATAAGGAGGCGCGTACAAAAAAAACTCTCTAACTCTTCGTTATAAGAACAATCGGGCTCGGCGGAACCTCCCACGTAGGATTTTCGAACTTTCCAATAGGCATAAAATAGCTTGGCTTCACGGGCCCCTAGACCCCAAGCCGTTATAATGCTCACTGGCTGTCGCTCTGGCCTCAGGCGTCAGAAACCTGACATTCCTACCTTTTCTTTCAAATCCTCATACTTTTTGACCAAGGGCCGGTACGATCTCTGAACGTTAAAACAAACAATAGTAAAAAAAACCCAACGGTTTTGCATATTGGTGAAAATGTCCAAAACATCTAAACACCCGAGGGATCAGAATTTTTCAAGACCTTTCCAGAAATATATAGTTTGTGGGAGTCAACTACTCGCCAATCTGCAAAACCGTTGGGGCTATTTTTTACAAATTTTTCCGTCCACTTGGGTACACAAATATCGATTCTTGAGAATATTCCGTACAAATTTGATATTATTAAGAGGGACATTAAACGAGTATAATTTAGGCCTACTCAGTCGTATTTAATTAAAAACAAAAAAAATCATGTTCGAAAGATTCCAACTGGGATGAAAAGATTGCCCGTTCATTCGCTCCCATGATCTCCTATTCCTTTTTATTTATATTTATACCGTTCGGCGCATCTTCGATATAAACTTCGGATTGTAAAATGATCAAATGCAAAATTACAACATCTTACTTAAATCCAGAAAATCCGGCATTCTGGAGTTCTCTTTTTATAGAAGTTGTCGAAGATACACCGACCGCATTCGTGTTTTGGTCTATAGCAAAAAGGTACTTAAAAAAAGGCGAGTTTGATCTGGATTCGTCTTTTTGGTCTTTGAGAGACATCTTGTCACTAAGGGTTGTTTCGAATTCTACCTAATCGGAGCTGCCTATACGATAGTATAGTGACGAGATAGCAAAATGTTTCAGAGTAGGAGATTTTACAGATTAAGAATTTTGAAACAATGGGATGAACTATATACTTTAATCAATTGTTGAAAATAGCAAAAATAGCGCAGTCTATTCATTTATCTAAAGTGTTGATTTTCTAACAACCTTATATACCCGTTCATTCGCTCAAAAGAAAACCTAGGTCGAAACCCGAATGCCTTAGGTGCCTGTTCGGTTAACTTCGGAATATAAAATGACGTAATCGAAAAAATTTCATGCAACATCTTTTGGTGTATAAATGTCACTTAAATCAATTCGACATGTTTTGAGATATTCGTTTCCATTCGGGATTTTCCTTTTTTTCTTAAATTGCCTAAAATCCGCCTAACGTATTCAGTTTTTGGATTGAAAGTCTTTGATCTATTAAACGGCCGGCAAATGGGTCTAAGACAATTTGGATATGAATTCAGAATTCACAGGAACTAAATATACTTATTTTTATTTTTTTGAAAATCGAAAAACTAGCGCTACAAACAATTCATTCACAAAGTGCTGTCAAGTTGTGACCAGTATTTTGGTCTGCATTTATTTATAACCATGGGTTATCGAACGAATGCCGCCAAAAGCACTAAAAACTTGCAACATTTTCGGATTTATATGCATCTCGAAGTTCCCTGGTATGTTTATTGAATTGACCAAACCGCGGTCAATTTACTCCGCGCAAAAACAAGTACCAGAACGAGTCCAAAAACATACCGGATTCCAAGATGTCCATTTATATATTTACCACACATTAAACATTTTAAAACTTTCCCTGTGTTTAAATAGATTAAATCATCTCTTTTAAAGCTCAATAAATGATGTTTTTTAAATCATTTAATTAAATTAAGGTTCATAGTTTGGCAAGTTCACAGTCACTAGTATAAATTGGAAAGTTCAAGGTCAATTTGTGAATTACGTGTTGAGCTTTTAATGACAGGATATATGAGATAGTAATCGATTTTTAATTTATGCAGTTCAATGTAGTTCGATTCAATAATATTAACGGTCTTCTGATTGGTTGATGGGAACGGCTTAAAATTTATCCGCGCTAATTAAGATCAATTAATATGGACGAGATCGGTACTAGTACAGTTTTCCGTAATAAAACTACGTGTAATGAATCTGACCGTAAAATAGATAAAAAGTTCATATTGGACTAATAGAGATGTGTGGTAAGATGAAATACTGAGTGAGGCATATCGAGATCATTTATATGAATGGTAAAAGTCTCTGTTACAATCTCTACTGTAGTTACTTATCCTTCGTATAAACACTAGTGGGTAGTGGATTGACAGGTCACCGTAATATTTTTGACACAATACAATTTAAATTACTTTCCAATCAAAATTGGTATTACCCTGTTTAACTATTGTCAATATGTTTCCTAACTTAGCTAATTTTAAAAATCGTTTTTAAATGACAATTAAGCATCCTTTAATAAATACTGGAATTAGTTGGGGAGCTATATGCCCCGGACTTTCTTATCAAGAAATTTATTTCGAATTCATAACACTGTATACGCAAATTTCTTATCAAAAAATTTATCTCCAATTCATAACACTGTATACATACAAGTTTAACATTCTCGAATATTATTTAGCCATCATTATACGTTAAGGAACATCTTAATTACCTTTATATGAGGGGGTCAAAATTTCCGTTTACGATAGCGAAAAATGACCATTTTCGGTCATTTTCCGTTTACGATAAGAGGCATTGACCCCTATATGTTAATACAACTTTTAAAACGAAATCAAATACTAAAGTGAAGAATTTTAACTCAAAATCCAAATGGTTTTTCATCAAAAGCGACAATACGTTATATTTATATTTGGTTAACGGACATAAATTATTTTAGTTAAAGACTTCAAAACAATTCTCTTCAGCGTTAAAAAAAGGAATTCTGAAGTATACTTTACCTATTTTTATGAAAAAATGTTGAAATGAAAATTTGAATATCTGTTCCAAATATTAAACAAGATATTTTTTATTTCATAAAAGTCGGCCATCTAAAAAAATATTTAACACAATATAATATATAAAAGAAAAAGTTAATCCATAATTTTT
>JAUCNG010050003.1:0-14571 GCA_032353305.1 Cephalothrix spiralis
ACTAAAGGTCACTAAAGCAAAATTGCGCAAATCAGTTCTTTAGTTATTAATGGAAAGTTATAATAAATTTGAAGTACGGTGCATTTCAGGTTTATTTTCAATCCAATAGATTTAAGATGATCTATACGCATAATTTGACCTTATTCTTAAGAAAGGCATCACACAAATAGAAAATTAAACCTGAATATATAAAAGTAAAGCTATTTAATCCATATAATAAATAGTTAATTTCTAATTTTTTATAGATTTTACTAAGAAAGGCATCGGACAAATTTATAGAAAAATTACGACTCGACAAGTTTGAAAGGGTTAAACTTGAATGGAAATGGAAATTCTTAGTTTATTATTTGGAAACGTTTTTTAGAAATCTATACTACACGTATAGTATAAGTATAATTTTATTTAAGTGCTATTGCATTTTACAAAAATAATATTACAGCAAGGATAATTAGCACTAAATCACAAATAAATCCTAATTTTTAAAGCACATTTTAGTTCAATATTCTTATCACAATGGCTAGCAGTTCAGTCTTAAAATCCGTTATACATGTATTTATATCCGTAATTTTGCTATTCTAATAACAAACTTTCCAGTTTAAATTGGTATCTGTCCCAAGAAAAAACAAATTTTTTAAAGATCATCAAATGTAATAAAGTCTTGGTTTAAATTGTTCACAATGTTCCTAAAAAGTTCGTTCCGTTCTATCTCATATCTATCAAAAAAAGAAGGAAGTGCATTTCGCAATCAACAGTGTATGCACTACTAAATTGTTCGCATATTCTTTGATGCAGCCTTAAATAGTTTCGATTCTTATATAGTAAACTAAGAAATTCAATGAACAACGAAATTACCTTTTTATTGAGTTTATTATATAGCTTTCCTTTTTTCCATTCAGGTTTAACCCTTTCAAACATCTAGAGTCGAATTATATAATTTTAGGAATTGCGCAAATCAAATCTGCAGTTATTAATGATAAATTTCAGTTAATTTGATGTTCATTTTCGATTAAATACACAGCTTGTCCCAATATTATGGAAAAAAAACTAATTTTAAAAATACTTACTTTTGGCTGAAAATTTACGACATTATCAAATAAAAAGTTATTTCTAAAATGTCATGTTCATTAATATATTCTTAATGGTTACTAAATAGGAGCTAATTAAAAAAAATAACTTGGTAGATATTTCCCCAGCCTACGAATTAGTACGTTAAATGGTAGCGACACCGTGTAACTAAATCGTGAAGCACTGAATGTATGATTGTCTCAAACAACCGAAGGATGGGAGGGTTACATCATTAAATAGTGTTTATTTGTCTTCATATTTGTCCCCGATTTTCTAACGTACTCCCTCGAGATCGTAGTGTAGCTTCGATGAGTTGTTGGTGAATTGATCGGAAAGAATAATTCGTGTACAAAATCTAGGGTGGGGAGTAATTAAATCGACAATTTATTTTCAAATTATTTTTTATGATGTTTAATAAAGCGTTCGGGTTATTTGAATGTATTTGTTAGAGACTAAACATACTAAAGTGCTAATATGTATGAAAAAATATTATTTATCGAGAAAGAGCAGTTCATTTGGCTGTTTTCCATAATATTAGGACACGCTGTTACCAAAATTACCACTAGAGTTGAAAGAGTGAAACCTGAATGGAAAAAAGTAAAGCTATATAAAAAAGACTCGAAAAATACATTAATTATTCTTTCTTCAGACTAACTATTGGAGAGGGCAATGGCATTGTCAAAATCAAGTCGATTCACACTACTTTAGTACTTTTGTACTTTAGTACTCGAATAGAAGTAATCATATTACACAGATTTATGGAACTTTTGGCGTCAATCCTTCAGAGCCCAGTTTTCGGCCCCCGCGAAAATCTCAGAAGTGCTGGCCAAACCCCATCAACCCTTATCTTTTTGGAAAGCTTACATAGGCAGCTACATGTAGCTATTTCTTCTCAAACATGGCGGGCAACGCAATTTCAAAATAATCCACAGATCGTTGCCTGAAAAAGTAGAAAAAGAATATGTTAGAATTCCAAACTTATTGTTTTGCATTCTTATAACAGCTGTAGACTGGTTGCCTGTTCCATTATGGCTTCTTTAGCAGACTACATTGAACCTAGAATTTCCACAACCTTTCCAAAATATAAGGGTTAGGCTTGCACTTCCAAAATTTTCGCGGGGGGGAACTGGGGTCTAAAGATTGTACGCCAACAGTTCCATAAACGTGTGTGTGTGCTAATCATAAACGAACCACGTGTTGGACTCTATATTCAAAAGGCTTTAACATGTGCCGAGTTGATCAGGGATCGCTTAGCGATGAAGCACCGAACGCAGGGCCAAGCTAATTAGAGCCTGTTTATGATGTTGTCATTTAGGACCGTCGAGGAAATTTTTATTCCCCATCAAACATTTGGGGGAGGAAGAGTTAACCGATTACTCTTAAAATAAAGGCCAATTATCAGAGCTCTTAATTCATTCTCCTGATAAAGGAAGAGGGTTTCTAACTTTATTGAAGTTCATGAACCATTGGCAAAATGATGAAGTGCTCTGTATATCTATAAGACTCAGATTGTATCTGAATCTCAAGAGTATTTCTCTGAATTCTCAGTTTTAAATAAGTATGAGAAAGGATCAGAACTACTCTGGTAAAACTACGAAATATTGCATGGTTTTATCGATGAGTGACTGGTCACTGACAATTCAAAGTATACAGTGTGTTCCAAAAAGGTAATCTTAATGCAGGCTGTATTCTATGAATATTTATTGATAAGGCCGGTATTGTATTAAAGCCCTGCATCTTAGCTTTTTAATGATACCATCGTTAATCAATTCATGTAGCACTGGACTGCACTACACTGATTTGAAATTACCTGTTTGATTCCTAAAATTTTCAAATTTGTGTGATTGACTTGCATGTTCTTGGATCTTAGTCTATCAAACTATCACGGAATGAGTAAAACCAACCGCCAACCATGAACAGAAATCAGCGACAATGAGTGAAAACCACAGACAAAGAGTTAAACCATCAAGAACCAGCTGAACACCACTCAAAACCATCAGAAATACCACCATTGCCCTCCCCCGGCCCCGTAATCCAGAATGTCCCCCGCCAAACATAAACAACCACAGTCAAAGATTGGATCATGCCGATGATCCAATCATGATCTGAAAATAAAAGCTCTGTGTAGGATAATGCTTCAAATGCCGTTTTTGAAAATATGCACCCCTATATCTAAGAATCGCCCCGTTGGCTTTTATGACCGCGGTTACAATTTACAATTATGACTTAGCAATCAAAATTTGAAATTAATTTAGAATTCAGAATTTTGTATAATAACTAAATGATTAGAATATACCGATTCCTACATCAATGCGTATTGAAAAAAGGTAGACAATAATTGTTCAAATGAGGTTTCCCTCCAATTAATTTAGATGCATATGGTTTCAAATCAAAGCTATCGCGTATAGCATCAATGAACGGAGAGAAAGAGATCCTAACGGAAAATGCACAGACACAATTAAGTCAATCAAAAAAACAAACACAAAGAGTGATTATTAAATAAACGTTAAATGAACGTTAAACATAAATTAACGATCTATATTTCGACAATTTGTGACAAGTAATTATTCGGTAAGTTAATTATTTATGGATAGGGGTGCATATTTTGATTTTCTATTTAGCGGGTTTCTGCTTAGTGGGATTTCTGCTTAGTGGGTATAAACCCTAAAACGATAGGCCCTACAATTGCAGTGTTTGATGGTACCAGACATTCAATTTGTGCCTCCAATAATCAAAAGACTTATTACTCATCTTTTGAGCAACCTGAGTTACAGCTTTAGTAAACATCTTCATTACCAACTTTAACATGAACAGAATTCAAGATATTTCCTTGAGTTTGTTAATAAAGGGGAAACACGCTGTTAATAGCACTGTTAAAATCGTTTGCTTACAAGTCTTGTTTAGATTTTGAGCCTACAATCGTGTGAGTCTTATCTATTTAACATACCTATAGACTCTTTAATGAACTGGTTTGCCCCGACGGCTAACTTTGATTACTATTCAAAATCCCTAAAATAAATCTCCTAATAACTTGATATTTTACTTTTTTGTTTTTCGTAGGAATTATGCCTTTGCATTTTGTGGTAAATAGGCCGACATCAATTCACTGCAATTATTTATGATATAGAGTAATTAAAGGTATACTGTTTCTATAATAAAGCATTTTACTGCATGTCGGGGTCGCTTTTGTTGCAAAAATTCAAAATATTTCAATTGCATAACGCATAAACGTACATCTTATAAGTCATACTTAGCTGTTTTACTTCTGATAATGGTCGTTTTAAAGTACTTGCTGCAATGCAATATTGGCAGCATTCCGATACTCTCCGTGATCTTGTTTCCCTATCGGATAGCATCATAGAGACCTGTAGGGGTTCCAGATTGCGGAAGGTATCAGATAATATTGGCGATGACAAGGCTTATATATAACTGCCATAAACTATAACAACATGAAAAACAATGAGATATCGATAAGTCTGGGCTACATATCACTGTCGAGAAATCATCGTATTTCTTATTTCTATTTTCATTATGCGCTTTTTATGTTTTTTAACTTAACTCGGATCGTGTTTGATGAGTTCCCTCTTATGAGATTATATTATTGATATTTAGTCAGATTTTACCCGTGTCGACTGACCACAAGCTGAGGAATGGAAAGGTGAAATGATGTATTTATTATATTATTACTATTTATCTCAATACAGTCTCCAATATTTGTAAGTAATGTCTTATTAGCAATCAACTCAGAGACGAATTCCTTACATTTGGTCCCGCGAGCCGGATTGAACATCGACTAGTATTATTAATAAACTAGACAGATACGTTCTTATTTTTGTGATATTAATCGATATATGTGAGCATAAGTATATTATTGGCATATTTCTAAATAAATTGCAGTTCATTGGTCGCATTCTTGAATGAAATTCTCAATCGCAACGCATCAAGGAGCCTCGACAATTAGCATTGTATTTATAGCTCACATTTAGATCTACGTTACTTTTCGGACTTAGTAAAGAACTGTTCTTTCGGAAAGTTTAAATGTGCTATCTGGGACAGTGGTATCACGTAATTCACGTTGAAAAGTCTATTTTTCAATTTCAGTTCCCTCTAAAATTCATCGTTTTATTGTTTTAGTTAGCTGAATCACGTTACTTGGTAATTGGTTTGACCCTTTGCGTTGTATAAGAATAAAAGCTTTTAGTTTTTTTAAACGGCCATTACTTGATATCCCATCATGGTGCATTCATTATGTACGCGCATTATCGCGTCGCAGTTTCATCAATCTTTGTCAAAGTCTCTTGAAGACCTAGCATGACCTGTCATTCTGACAGTATTTAAGTCAGATACATGCAGCGCACTGGAGCACGGAGGTGATTCAGAATCTTTAAATGATGGAATGACTCTTGGCGACAGTTTGGAGACAACTTTATAATGTTGCTAATAAGATATAGAATGATGCATACATCTAGAAATCTTATTATTAGCAAAATCAAAAGATTCAATTTATTTTCAATGGAGGTGGATTGTGGTCGAAAACATTGATTAATCGTTGTAATATTAGTTTTTGTTGAGAATAATGCACAGTCAATGAAATGCACGGGGAGGGGGAATGTGAAAATAGCGCTGCGTAGCGCTATCGCTAGGATCGCCTAGGGCGGCGCTAGGCATCGAAGGCGGGGACATTTTTTCAAGCGCTATCAGTCGCTATGGATCACTAGGGATCGCCCATAGTGGCGGGACTTTTAGATTATTACAGATAAAAATCGCTTGCAAATGGAACAAATGAGCAAATTAAAAACACAGAAATTTTTTGAGAAAGAATAACTTTCAGCTTAATTTTGCTTTTTATAAAAAATTTTTCAGATCTTATATAAAATAAAAATTGCGCTTTGTAGCGCTATATGTACCGGTACCACCTTTCATTGACTGGTGCGTAAGTGTACTGTGGATATTTCCTGGGTGGCTCGGTCAGGTTAAATACGTGGAGTTGGACACTGTCCCTCCATCGGGGTAAAAATCCCACTGCTAATCGGTATATAGAAAATAGATTAGAGTGCGGGGTTAGGTCTACAGGCCCAGGGTAAATGCTCAGCAAGCGGACCATTAAGTGTCTATTTGAGCCAGT
Organism: Cephalothrix spiralis; assembly: GCA_032353305.1. Taxonomy (NCBI): domain Eukaryota; kingdom Metazoa; phylum Nemertea; class Palaeonemertea; order Archinemertea; family Cephalotrichidae; genus Cephalothrix; species Cephalothrix spiralis. The sequence goes on from JAUCNG010050003.1 coordinate 6,191, forward strand.
CATCTGACGCCCGATATAGAAGAAGAAGGATAAATAGAAACATGCTCTATTGTTCCGGAATTCGCTGTTATTTTTTCGATTTGCGCATGCGCATTTCTCGAAAACTAAATAAGGAACGTAACTCGTTGAAAGCAGTTTTAAGGACCCTAGAAATGTATCTCTCATTTCCCAAAGTTTGGACGTGGGCCTTACTTTTTCGACCTTAAAGGGCACCGTGTTTAACTAGTTGATTCCTAGAAATCTTATTTATTAGCCAAATCAAAAGATGCAATTTATTTTCAATGGAGGTGGATTGAAAGTTTGTGGTCGAAAACATTGATTAATCTTTGTAATATTTGTTTTTGTTGAGATTAACTATACATAGTTTGGTCTTCATCTGTTTTGGTTTGATTTGTGACTAAATATCCATGTTTTGGAAATGAAACCAGAGACTCCTTTGCGTATTGTTGGTATTGAAAAAATGTTTTTCTTATTTCAAGAGAGGAAATTCTTGTGGTAGGTTTTGATATGTGTTTTTTTGTCTTGGATTGGATTGGACTCAGGCATGTCGTTAAGAGTTAAAATATGACGATTGCGCTGTAAGCTTTTTCGGTCGGCTCTGTAGAGCCTCAGGATAATAGGCTTTAATAGGGTTCATCATGCTGCTAGAGGGTCTCTGGTTGGGGTCAAAGAAGCCAAGTCAGAAATAGCTATTTTGGATGGCATTAACGAAATTGATGGGGGGGGGGGACAATTGTTTGATTGGGCAACTCATTCATCAGGCCCCGATGACTACGTGCATGCCTAGGATTATCACTTTTGAATGGGGTGGGTGTGGTATCCCAAAAAGTGAAAAAATTCCTTGTGCCCTTTTTGGCGAAAAGTATACCCATATCGATATACTTGACTGAGGCGTGTTTCTAGCCCATGTCCCACTGCATGGCTTGGGATGACGTCATTGGTATCAGGACAATTCGCCCCAAGACAATTCGCCCCGAGACAATTCTCCCCCGAGACAATTCGCCCCGAGACAATTGGTCCCTGAGACAATTTGCCACGAGACAATTCGCCCCCAGAACACAAATTTGCCCCCAAATTTATCAAAATTACTCTGAATTTAAAATGAATAATTTTCATTTTCAATTGCTTTTTTGAAATTTATTATTTACGCTTCAATTTACATATTTGCATTATTGTGAATGTGAGTCTGGGCCTGGCAAACTCTTTTAACTACGATATGATTTTTGTCATATGTGTAGGACCTACCTTAATTGAAAACTACATAATGTTTGGTGTAATGGTATATTTATATAGTTTACGTTATGTTTTTTTTTAAAGTCAGCACTTATTTCTATTGGGACAATTGACAGATTGGGGGAGGGGGTTTAGGGCTTGACGGATAGAAAATGTAACTTAAAGTGTCGATGCATTGTATGGCATGCGTATTTTAAAAATCAACACTTCATTTCGCAGGGCAATACGTTTGGAAGGGGGGGGGGGTAAATCCTCTCCGTAAATTGTCCTAATAGAAATAAGTGTCGACACTTTGAGACGCCCCTTAAATGGCTCTGTTTATGTATATTTATCATACTTGACAATTTAACGCGGTAATTGTATCATTAAGCTAATTCCAATAGTAAATCAATAAAAAAGATATTTTCGATTATAGCGAGGTTTTTTTTAGTCATCATAAGAAATGATTTCATTGATTTGTACAGAAATCATTTCCGTATATGTTACTGTATAGTAAAATAATCGAATGCTTCTGTTGATAACCGATGATGATGAGCTTTCCGAAAATTATCTATCCAACCGGAAGTATACTGTGTTTATTTCCGGTTTATTATCGTCTGCTAACTTGTTGACTTGGCAGTGAGTTACGAGTAAACGTAAGAAGGGGAGTCGGGTAGTACGTTCGTGTTTTGAGGGGGTCAAAATAAATTATGGATTATCTTAATTTGAAAAGGATTATTTATGGATTATCAGAAACCTAAATGAAGAAATTTCAAAGTAATCCTTTAATAGTAAGTTATTGTTTTTAGTGATAGGATATTGGATTATAATAATAGAAACGGGATCTAAGTTTTTGTTTTGTTCATGTCTCGGTACGATCTTAGGATTACTGTTCAAAAATAATGGTGCCGAATGTAAAGCGTGATATTGCATATCAGAACAAATTTGCTTATTTGAAGGCCGGGGATGGGTGGGTATAAAAAATGTCACAATAAAATATGTTTCTACCCTTTGCAAATTTTAATTGTAAATTAGTGAATATAAAATGGTCCATTATGGAGTTTAAAATGTTAGTAATTTGCTATTTAGGCAAATGATGGCGCTGGTTAAAAATGTCAGGGAAAATTTAGTCGTGAAGGACATTTTTACGAAAAATCTTTGGTTCGTACTCCAAAATGCCCCGTTCTTCCATATACCGGTACTGCGTTTTCATAGAAAATCCTATATTTTCCTATAACTTGGTCGAAAAATTTATTATATTTTCCTATATAGACATATATTCAGAAATATTTCTAGTTATATTTTATAATAAACCCCGCAAAATCTGCTGAGTTTTTTATTCCAAGAAACGATAGTAATTTTGATAACGATCATGTGGTACATTAGGCAAATATGGTAAGATTCAAGCTTAGATTGAATCAGGTGCCTATCATTAAGTCAAGGAATCATGGTGCAATTCCCAGTTCATTTCCTTATAAACCCCTTGAATCTGGCATGAGATCCACCTGTATTTAGTCGGAACTCTTCATGTTATCCCTTTAATGTTGCAAATCCTTCTCAAAGACCAATATGATTTGTATTTAAAGATCCATGGAATTGGGTGAAAGAAACCAGTCCATAAGTAGATGGGGATAGACTGGAACTGGTCACAACGTTCACAATTAATTCAATGACTATTTCTTGGACACTTCTTAAAACGGCTTCAGAACCACCATTTCTATACTACTCAAGTTTCATCATTTTTGTTGTCATTTTATAAGTTAAACCTCTTGACTACTCATTTGTTGTCATTTTATAATGTATAACTTGTATACAATAATAGGTTCATCTGCAAAAAGCGCTTCATAATCATGTTGTAAAAAAAAGTATTGGTTGTTTCTTGGAATACGTTTGGTGAGGATTTGTCGCATTCTGTTGTATTTTGGTACAGAAAAAAATCAAACTATGCAGTAGCAAAATTGACGATTATTATATTATAAATGGACATCTTGGAATCCGGTTTTTTTTTACTTATGTTCCAGTACTTGTATTTGAGTGAATCGTGTCGATTCAATCACAGGCGCAAAAAACACGTTCTAGAACTTGTCTAAGAAAAATTACCGGATTCGAAGATATCTTGACGTCGCACAGGGTAACTAAATATGCAGGGATGGTATGGGACGATACCGCACTGACAAGTGTCCCGGTATGAGATAAATTGGTTAGAAGTTATAGATGTGTGGTAATAATTATTCAAAATCGGAATACGTTGAGCATGGATATGCGAATTCCACTTAATATATAATTTTACAACTTTGTAGAACCTGAAAATCAGATGTAAACTTTTGCAGAAAAAGCTAGATAACTTCAGATTTTTGAGTTGCTAATGATGGAAATTTATACGATAAACTTATCTTGTTAATATTCCTGGAGTTCTGACTGTTTTAAACTGAAAAGGCATACATTTCTCAAATATTTTGTTTGTAAATCTTAGCGGGGTTGTTCAGTCAATCAACCGCATATAAAAGAACCTGTTGAACATTTAACAATGTTTTTTTTCGTGTTGTTTCTTATCTACAAATGTATCATGTTACCATGTTCTATTGTTTTGAAAATTTCTTTGTCCTCTCTCTGCAACATGATACAGCCATAAAAGGATGACCTAATTAAAATGGTGTCCAGGGGCCCGCCAGAGGGCGATTTTCAGAAAGTAAAATCGAAAATTGAGTTTGAGATTATCATATATAGAGTTGCATATTTAACAACTATTTTGATAAAGATTATACTGTCTAAAAAGATTAATCGGTTACTTTTATTAGACTTTACTAAAAGTCGCACACCACTGCACAGTGTTCACGAAAATTGGTAGCGACAGTGACCTTGAACCCTAACTGAGTTGAAATATACTTAATAGTTCGACGTTAAGTAGTGGGAAAGTGATGCAACTGGCTCACTTTGCACTTAATGCCAGTTCCATCACTTTCCAACTACTATACGTTAGTGGTCGGTCATTAAAGGTTAAAATGTGTCTATTTAGCATAGATAAAGGTTAAAATTTGTCTATTTAGCATAGATAAAGGTTAAAATTTGTCTATTTAGCATAGAGAAAGCTAAAAATTGTCATTTCGAAGTGAGAGCCGTCGCGCCAGTGCAGTTGCGTATTTTATTAAAAATGATTATTCAAATATTAATAAATAGTAATAGTATTAAAAAGTATCAGAGAGTGTTAAAAATAATAATAATTATTGACGAAAGTGTGAAGATTTTATTAACAAAACGTAGGATAATCCGGCCGCCGATAAAACAGATATTCTTGAATCTTGAGGGCATTACAAGCAGTTATTTTCACTCGGCGCACCTCGTGAAAAAAACCACTTGTAATGCCCTCAAGAATATCTGTATAATATTAAATAATTAATAAGTACGAACTCATACAGTAATAAACCGAAGTGATTTGACCCTTACAACTAAGGGATAAAATTGGCGACACATCGCTGTATCTTTTAAACAGACAGCAGCATCTGCCGACCGATCATTTTTATGTTTCGACAAATTTTCCCAACGACGTCTTCCCTACCATTCCAATAATTGACGTTCATTTCCAACAAGTTATTCGTCTCTTAACTCAAATCAAACCACAGAAATTATGATTTGGCTTCAATTTGTAATAGTTTCTATCTTCTACAGGATGAGTAATAAATAAGTCGCTTTGGTAGCCGGATTTATCGCTGCATGACAGTTATGCTGATCAAAGTTCCTGATAATTCGTATTATTCTGGTCTCTAGTTAGTCTCACTGGTTCCCGTGACAGTACTTCCGACTTTGATCCCATTAGATGCGACAATATTAGCTGAATAACGCAATTCTTCTGGTAGAAGTGAATTAGAGGTAATGAATTGAATAATACTTATACTTGACATTAATCAGATACATTGAAAGAGCAATAGAACGAGTCGTAAACGAGTAGGAAATTGAATGATACAAGATGTATCTAGCTTGTTTGGTTCTGGCGAATCTTGGGCAGTTATATTTATAGACACTACTACTTAATATTGAACCATGTTTCGCTATACGTTTGTAAACAACTGGCACGAGACGCGGCCAGTTGTAGGACAGATCCCCAAATATTTTAGCGGTGCAAGTAAAGGTGCTATTATCATCCTCGTTCCCAGGGTCCTACATCATACCTCATAATACCCTGGCAGAATTAGTATCCAAATCATCTGTAACTGAACATTTTTCTCTCACTAGAATTAAATTAAAACAGAGGCAAGGTTTGAACCCACGACAATCTGCGATTCGCCGATTCTTTAGGATTTAGCGCCTCCCCAACAAGAATAGTAGACTGCAATTAGGCTGCAAATGCTAAAATAGACGGCATTTAGGCGGAAAACAGTAAAATTCAACGGCAAATAGGCGGCAGCTAATCGAATAGACGGCAATTAGGCGGCAAATGAGAAACACGACGGCAATTAGGCTGCAATTTGAAGAAAATAACTAACTTATAACCGGCATTTAGGAGGCTATGACCACTCGGCCATCTAGGCTAGGTATTCGAAGGTTCAAATCTGCATTAAACATCCCTCTTGCGCCTACCATGATTCCTCACGTGTGACCCGTTAACCAATCAAGTGCCGCACTAGATTGTTGAGAACGCAGTTGCTTGTCATGCGAGAAATCAGATTGTCTATTGTGTGAGGGGTACGCCGCTATCGAAGTATACGGGGATAAATGTCCCGAACAAGTGAGGATGTGCTACGATATGAAACATTAATGATGGCATGCAAGAAGGCTAGAAAGACCACATGTTAATACTGACCTAGTCGCCAAGTATCCGGTCTAGTTGATACCCTGGGGCCTTAGTAGCGTCGGACCTGGTTATTCCGTAAAACCAGTGCGCTACAGCGAGCTTGCGCCTCAGCACCGGACATACTTAATTTCCATCCTTCCTTGATACGATATGAGTTGTGCTGAATTCAAAAATATAATTCCGTATAGTAATAGTTTCTAAGAAAAATGCAGGAATATGTAAGCAAAACTATATTTCTGAATTATTTTGACATTCGTTGTCAATTATTAAATGATAATCTATTATTGCAGACTGCTGTAGCTAACTCAATTATTTTGTGTTTAGTTTAGTAAGATCAAAGGTACAACTCGTAGTTATCAAAGAAAAATGATGAGCTAAAGTAGGCACTCGTCTCATCCAAAATATCTTGCAACGTTGCTAAATTTTAAGTGGGCCTATTTGAAGAATGGAATCTATAGCTAAGAATATTATGCTTTAAATACATACGATGTCATTTGACCCTTGCATAACTTTTTGCTAAATATGTAGACACGCTTAACCCCGGAGTTGATTTAATGGCATAAACATTTTCTTTACTCTAAAAAACCCCAAGTCAATTCTATTAAGAGTTCAAGTAGAATTGATTAATTTGAGTTTTGACATTTTCGGAAACTGATTCCGCGTATTTACGCCATGGCCATGCATCGGTTATAAATCCATCGGGACACTTCGGCCTTTTCCGTTTGCTTCCGAAGAAGAGATAATTCCAAAATTTCCTCTCATAATAATACTATAAATTTTTTTAAAAAGATTTTAGAGTATTTAATTAGTATGGTCACCTTGAGTATTGTTTAATGAGTAGTGAAAAAGTATGTGCGCTGCTCGGAATATTGGTCTTGGTGTAATAAATATGGTCTAGGAGTGTCATTTCCTAAGACGGCGTTAAATTGGAAAATTTCATTGCATATTAATTGATTTTAATTCCTGATGATTTAGATGGCAAACCCCCGTCATGTTTTTCTTAATCAGTTAATCTACAATGAGTTGTACCATTTTAATTTAATTTCTTAAAAGAAAGAAAAAATATTTTTTCATTTTTCTATCTCGATTCAATTCAATTTGCGGTTGTATCGTCGTTGTACTCACGAGAACTCTTGGACTCAATGTCATGTCTCAGACTCAATACACGATGAAAGCACTCTTGGTATCAATAGCTTATTCCAGAATATTGAACTGATATTAGTGATTTGGAGTCAATTGGAGACATTTTGTCAGCAATTGAAATCAAAATTCGCCTAGTTATTTTGATTAACTTGTTGATACGATTGACAAGGGGGTATTCTGCGATTAGGGATCAATATCTATAAACAGAGTTCTTGGAATATATTGCCGATTTCAACTTCCCATTCTTGGATAATGTCCAATCATTATCATTCTTGACTTGTCTCTTGAGGGCTATACTTTGTGCCCGAGGCTTGGAAAGCAACAGAATAAGGAGCAGAATGTTATCTGAAAATGCCTTCGGAATAGAAAGGCTCATTTATGCTACAAGATGGTTTATGTTATTAGATCGAATGTTCAACCTCAACTTCATCATGCCTATAGCCCAAGTTACCACAGATTAAACATGTATTGAGATAGGTACTTGGACAGGGTGACCACTACCTTATTAAAAGAAGGGGTGATTTCTGAAGCCCTCTTACTACGTACCGCGGCGTGCGCTTCAGAGATGGGACTTAGTCGGATCGTACCTTTTACACCCTTTATTCATCAAGGTAGGTGACCACAGGACTGTCTGGAAAACCTGGAAATATCCTCGAATTCCAAAATTCGCCCCAAAAGTCTTAGAAAATGTAAAAAGCTGAAAATGTCGTGGTAGTTCGGGAAAAATTTGTCTTTTTGGAAGGAACATTTGTCGAGATTGGTTCATGACGGGTTGTGCAAATTGTCACGACTGTCTGTCATCTTGTCTTTTCAAGATGTCCTAACCTGGATATGTCAGGGAAATGTCATGGAATGTTATGGCCATCCTGAAACCGGAATAAAGATATCTATTCATTGATTTGTAGTGACATCTATTGTCACATTACCTAAGCTTTTTACTATCAGATATAGGTGTCGCTCAAAGGTTTAAAGTTGATCTGTGATTAGTCTCATCCTAGTTTTACATTCACATACTGATGGCTAGTTTTAATGATAGAATAAGATAGTTTTTACATACATTGTATATAGATGGCTTAAATAATGAATATAGATGGCTAATAATTTAATGATAGATGGCATGGCATACCATACTCTTGTAAACCGGTCTTTATATAATAAATTATGTAGTCTATGATTCTACCTACATGCCTATACAATAAGGTTTTTCGACGAAAAAATCATTATTTGAGATCAATTT
>JAUCNG010051113.1:0-14563 GCA_032353305.1 Cephalothrix spiralis
AAAATTCGCAGATTTTTAACGATGTAACCCAAAATTTGAATTTTAGCTTTCTAGCGAATGTACGCAACGGTCAAGTTTGCGATCGCATAACTTTGACGATAAAATAAAACGCAGAAAATTTAAACGCATATGCAATGGCCTACTAGTCCACTGTAAGACTGTGAAGGAAAAAAATCTCTATCTATCATAGTCATGTAATAGTCCGGTTTTAAATACAAGAAAACGTGTCGTACGTACGTACGGGACGCGTGGAATTGACCATATGTATACGAGTTGACACCTAGTGTTCCACAACTGGGTTATTAACAACTGCAAACGGTTTTGGTGTGCATGAGAGCATCACATGAACATAACACCTCGGAATTAAGGACAGTTTTTGAGGTTACAGAAATCAAGATAATGTACTAAATCGTCCCAGAATTATGGACACTTTTTCTGGTCCTGAGAGCGTCTGTAATTCCGAGGTTCAACTGTATTCTATGATACTTAAGTGGAAAAAATTACATGATAAGAGACGAGTAGCCGGTGAGGTGGCTCTGCAGGCTGACTAAAACCAGAGTAAGCGGTCCGAACTGAATAAACCCCTTGTATCAATCACCAAATTCCAAAGCCAACTGATATAAATCAGTAAATAAATAAAAATGGTTATTGCGACAGGTTCAGCTAAGTCAGCTAAGGAAATATTGATGCAACATTATTGCATCCGCATCAAATTATTAGATGCAGCAAGTTTTCAGTATCCACAAAGTGAAATACCCTGATTTTTCATTACTAATCGTCAATTTCCGGACTTTCCAGGTTTCCTTAGTTTGCTGAAGTAAACCAGTCGGTATTGGTCATCTGATAACCAGACACCGACTTTAGTATTAGTACAAATGTAAAAATACTACCTCTCGTTTACTAGAGTAAGGTTTCCTTGGCTAGGTAGACACCCTGATCACGTCAAAACCTTCACAATTACATTCAATTATGAGAGGAGAAACACATTTTTGCCCCGCAACCCGACCCAAGAGGTGGGGCAACAGCCGGGGCAACAGTCTAAACAAAAACCATTGATCATCCTATTTCAATACCTTTCCAGAAATATATAGCTTATGGGGGTCTTTTTACTAGTGCATGCAAAACAGTGCAGAGATTTCTGAAACTTTTTTTGAGTAAAAGTTGACATGGTTACCAAAATAATACTGATGATAGACGAGAACATTGGACACATAGTAGATCATAATATCGAGAGTATTTAAAATTTTGACTTCTTGACCAGCAGCAATTTACTAGAATATTGTAGGATTATACCATGCATGTACTTACTATTTGTGTTTCCATCAGATTCCTTTTCATTTTTATGTAATTTACAGTCAGCTATAATCATATCAGCTACTTTTCTAGCTATGCGCACAGCTAGGATTGAAGGGCATTTTCTGAAATAAATTAAAACAAAATTATTTCAAAGACATGCAGTATGTACAAATACCATTTTCCATGCATAGGCATGGATGGAGTCACATCAAAATAAACAGGGACTTGAGTGAAGCATGATCTAACTAAATTTATGGTTTTATTTCACTCATAAAGGGAAACAAATTCTAACCTTATAATTCAAAAAAGAAATTCCAAATTAGAATCTAACTCAGTTACTCAGATCATTTGGTTTTAAGGCTTATCCTCTACGGACCAGATGTCCACTATACTTGACAATTGGTTTTTGGCTTATAAATGGTTTAAATTGATGAATTATGGAAGCAAAAACGATTTTATTGCAATATTGATATGTTTCCGGTTCTCCATGCGAAAAATTTACTGTGCGCAACGAGTTTGTGTCACATGACCTTTTAAAATTGATACCATAATTTTAAGCCACGTAGACCAGATGTCCACTATACTGGACAAACTTTTTTTTGGCTTTAAAAGGGTTTATAGTGATCAGTATTGAAGTAAAAACGGATTTTATTGTGATCTTGATTAGTTTACGCTACTCTTTGCAAAAGATGTCCAAATTCAGATTTTTCTTAATGGTCCAAAAAAAACATACCAAAAATGTCATTAAGTTTCGTTGATTTTTCGGGCTCAGGTCCGTAGAGGATATACACTATTACATGACTTGGTTCAGAGGACTGGTTGGTCTATTATGATTGTTTATCAATATAGACCAATTGACTGATACCCAAAATTACTTTTATAGATAGGTCAAAAACACAGGTTGACCAGCCTAATGTTTAAGGTAGGGCATGCAGCCATATCTGACATTACAGACAGTTACCCGTGCACAAGAAATTGATCACAAAAACTTTAAAAATAAACTCCCACAAAAGATCTTTAGTTTATTGGCTGTCTGAAAACCGCGCATGAAAAACGGAACCAAACTCTTTGTCATAAGAGGGATAATAAAAAAAGGATTTTTTTTCAAGAGATCCAAATTTGATGTCTTCATTTTTTTTAGATTTATCAAGAAAAATGGCAAAATCAATTCAATTTTATTTTATCCTGTAGCAAATTATTTGCTAAGTGCTAATTGGTCCAAATTATTGACCGGGAAAATTTTAAAAAAATGTCAAAAGCTTTGCTTTTTTAGAAAACTTAGTTAATTAGTTTCCTTTTTAAATTTAAAATAAATCTTAACGCTTTAGACCTTTGCCATTTTTTTAAAATTTTCCTGGTCAATAATTTGGACCAATTAGCGATCAGCAAATAATTTGCTTCGAGATAAAATAAAATTGAATTGATTTGAAGACATCAAGAAGAAAAAAATTATCCCCTTTTACGACAAAAGTTTGGTACCATTTTTCATGAGCGGTTTTCAGACAGCCGATAAACTAAAGATCTTTTGTGTAAGTATATCTTTAAAGTTTTTGTGATTAATTTCTTGTGCACGGGTAACTGAAGGACGTGAAGGTAAGAAGGAATATTTTTCTCTGAGAGAAACAGGCTAGTCAACGCGTCAAAAAGGTAACCCAAAATTACTTTTAGGCTATTTGGAGCACTTTAAACTCCAAAACTACTTTCAGGTCAATAATAAAGAATTAATTAACAGCAATAAAGTGATACTCATTTAAAAAATAATGATACCTTGTCACTGGACATGCTGCATAGACTAAAAGTCTAAATTAAACACCGTTTAAAAAGAGTTTCAAGACTCAGCAAGCTTAGTGGATAGATGAATTTTATACATATTAACAGTTTAGAAAACCTTTCAAGACGCTCTGTGACTGTAGGGTTGTCAGTCATGTCAGTGTGACATATAATGACACTTGACCAATGTTGACTGTCAGATTCAAATTGAAATTTTCTTACTCAATGTTGAGGTATTGTAACGTCCAGTCAATGCATACTCCTTCAACTTCATCTTCTGCAATAATTTCAACTGCTGGACGAAATGGAAATACACCTCCCTTAATTGTTTCATCGTCGTATTTTTCTCTAAAGTTCTTCAGATACTTCGAGAATGACGGAACATCATTTTCGTAAAGTTCGTCCTCCATTTTGTAATGATACTAATTTCGATCAATAGATGGCGACATCGATCGAGAACGGCCTTTCTATTGTACGCACGGAAGCTAGACTACGTCTTAGCATAAATAAGCGCTCGCTTATTTATGGTCTTTAGCTAGTTTATTTAAACTTACAGAGCAAATATCGCATAGAATTTTTAAAAAAAAAAGCTAAGCCCTAACAGTCACATATAGTTTTGTCAAGCTTTTGCAATCGCAGGCGGCTGCGAAGTATCAATAGTATTAGTAGCTTAATCAAACATGGGCAAGGAGTTCATCACTAATTAGTGGTCAATTGACCATAGCTCTGTCTTCGGATCCCATATGGCCATACTTAAGTGGGCAATGAAATTCAACAAAATTTATATTATACATTTGTACTATGAACGTGGAAGGTAGGCATGGACATTTTCTTAGTTGAAAATACTGTTAAATACATATACCAATATTATATCAATGAGATATAAAAAAGCCAGTAAAACTGTTCCGTACCTTACCGCTACCTATACTATCTCTCATTTACTGAGGCCCGACTCCTGGTCATGGGGGTTATTCTCCCAGAACCAGTCAGAGGCAAAATTGTTGAAAAATCAGTGCCCTGAGAGTCCCAGTCTAAAAAACCCATTTGCACGACAAAGCAAGTCCTGAGGGGTTTCAACCCTCGATCGTTCTCGTAGTTACGTCATTTGGTTCTCCGAACCCCTAAAATAATTTCGAGCCCGGCGAGTAACTGTATGCTTTTCGAGATAAAGTTCGATAGCCACAACAGTTACTCGCCGGGATCGAAGTAGGCAATGCTTTAGACGATTCCTATGGTTTTTACCCTTTGTGATAGATCCAACAACGCTATATGATGGTATAATTATGTATTCATGCTTTTCACGATAAAGCTCGGTAACTACTCTGGCTCTGGTAGAGGAACCCCTCAGGAGTCAGGCCTCAGTAAATGAGAGTTAGTAAGTATAGTAGCGATAAGGTACCGAAATGGCTATTAGGTTCAATTTTAGGGATATCATCATCCCAGTTCCCGCCGTACTCATTCACAACGCTACGGTATTTAACCATTAGCAAAACGCCAAAACAGTGGATATTTTATAAATAGCACAATTTATCAGCAAAGTGTAGTAAACAAAACATATCACCGCAAAAAAAACATGTCCCTCAAAATTTGAAGTTGATTTTTTTACATGGGTTGGGATACTACGTAATTTACTAAACATCATGCACGGTCCACGGAGTCAACTTGTATAACTTTGATATATTACGATCATAACGTGCGCCCTGCTTATACCAATACTATACTTAAGGATATAAACACCTGTCCAGTTGATCATTGAGCCCATATATTATCATATTTTTCATAAAGCCATAATTGGTTTCAACAGAATGATGTACACAGGGTTTAACTTAGGGACAAAAAAGTAAAAAGAACTATTTTTAATTTATACGTCCGATAATTCTGTACAACTATCGAATACAAGACATACAATACAAAAAACTAAAACTAACACTAACCTTGACTTTGATTTTCATTTTATACTAAGAATGTCTCAATATTCAAACACTTCGAGCAATGTACATGTACTTACACTCTTACAGATAAAATGCGACTAATCGTAAACGATTACTATCTTGTGGATGCTTTACAGCAATTTTACATCTTACGAGTAATGCTACATATGGTTCAGAATATGTATCATCAAGCCCTATATAAGGATCATGAGGTGATTCGATACATTTATTCATTAATTCCTGCAACATAGTGAGAAGTGACAGATGATCCAATGAGACATTTGCACTTCTTCTTTTTCGCCTAGTTTCGCGAGAACTTGTGTCACTACCCGAGTCTTCTATGGATTGACTGAAGTGTTCCTCCACAAAGGTCATTAACTGTTTCATAAGGGCTTTCATGTAAAGATTTGCGGCTTTATAACGATTCGAAAATTCGTTGTAAATATCTTCTTGAGATATCTCAGGATCGGCTCGTTCTGAAATCTTTCTTAAAGCCATATTTACTTGAAGGAATTCATCATGAAAATGTTGTTCCTGAGACAAAGATTTTTCTAATTCTGTCTTTTTACCAACATACAGTTGATGTTCAATTTCCATTTGTTCTACAGATTTTCTAAGCTCATTTTTCAAAGAATCAGTTAATTCATAAGAACCGGTAGGATATATGCTCAGATTTTGTTCTTGTTTTGCGTTCAATTCAGCTACCAAACGTTTTTCTTGACTTAACAATATTGTATGGGATGGATCAGCCTCCTCCAAACTGATGGGATTCTCAATTTGCGAGTTTTCAGCCTGTTCTTGCAAGTTTTTCAATGTTTCCCAAAGATCTTTGCATTCTTGAATATAATTTTGGGAAACAGAATCTGATTCATTCATCGAAAGATCTTGAAACGTCTTCTGGATATTTGATGACACACTATCATGTAGAATATTTTCCTTACTAGCATCATCAGTCTTTTCATGTAATGGCTGCCTTACTTTAGTATTTCCTGATTCACTATCAATATTTTCCTCATCTCCAATTGGAGGCTTCCGAGACTTTAATGATTTTCTGAAGAAAAAAAAAGAAAAAACCTAATTTTGTTGTGATTGCGACAGTTGGGCATATTAAATCATAAATAGGCATATAAAATCATAAATACACATTATAATCATACTTTGCTAGCAACATTAATATGCAATTTAAATACGCAATAACAAGATCTATATTTTTGAAGGAAGTGGGCGCTATTCGAAAATTTGGCCTTTTAGCATCAAAAATCATCTTTAGGCCAAACTTTTAAAAAGTATAGGACAACAGCCGAAATGTACATTTAAGACAACTGGTTGGGTTAGACAGGTTATAAGTAAAGAACATTTGCAATCAAGAAAATAATTATAGTATTTGTTTCTAAAAACATTTAGAATTTAAACTCGTAATGCTTGGACTTTTATTATAGGTACTTTCTTCGAAATAATTTTCTCTCTGACTCTGATGTAGATTGAGAAATGACACACTCAGAAAAGGGCACCCAAAACTTATGGAGTATCATGACATGTGACTGTGTTATATGGAGAATGTCAGTTTTTTTATTGATCTAAAATTCATGATTATTACTAAGGTAAAGGGGACAAAGGTACAGGATTGACCAATGACCATTACATCCAGTCAGGCCAGGTCATTGACATGGCATGACTGGACCAAGTCGCCCAGTCAGGCTTCGATGACTGGACCATGTCGCCATGATGACTTGACTTTGTTGCCTGGATGACTAGACAATTATGTTTTGGACCATGTCGCCCAGTCAGGCCAGGTCATTGACATGGCATAACTGGACCATGTCGCTTAGTAGTGGCTGGTCATTGACACTGCATGACTTGAATAAATTGACTCTGGCGCCATGATGACTGGACTCCTTGAGTTTTTCAGAAGTGCTTTGAATGGCCACCTTCGATTAAATGGACCATGTCACCCAGTCATGCCAGGTCATTGACAAGGCTTGACTTGGATGACTAGACCATGTCGCCCAGTTGTGACTTGACCTTGGCGCGATGATGACTTGACTTCTTGAGTTGTTCAGAAGTGCTTTGACTGGCCGAATATGACGACTGGACCATGTCGCCTGGACAATTATGATTTGGTCCATGTCGCCCACTAACGCTAGGTCATTGACATGGCATGACTGGACCATTTCACACAGTTGTGGTTGGTCATTGACACAGCATGACTTGGATGACTGGACTCTTTGAGTTGTTCAGAAGTGCTTTGTCTGGCTGACTTGGCCGCCTGACTAAACTGACATGTTTAGACTGAGATCTCTGGCGGTAGGTCAGACGATATATCTTATGACTAGTGGTAGTAGGTAAAAGGCCTCTTGTGGTAGGCCAGTTACCATTTCATAAAAAATTTGGTTACTTTTTATGGAAATAGTTTTCTTTTTACTGATAATCACCATGCCCATCATAAGCTATTCCAGGCCATAGAGTTTGCTGTGGCAGATTGTGTCTGCCAGATTGGTGTTAGTCTTCCAATCTTGTTTTATCATATCACTGGCAGTAGCCATGTCAATTTGTCCACTTTGGGGCCACCTTTGATGACTGGCAATCACTATGGCAACTCCTTAAGGCTTTTCTTCAAATTGACCCAGTTTTGGGATAAGAAATATTTTTGAAAACATGATGTCATGAGACAAACCAAGGCAAAACATTTTCGATCACCTGGATTTGTGGCTCAATAATGGTAACTGCAGAAATAAGTGAAAATTATAAGATAAGCTAACATTATTTGCTTTCTGTATGATAATTTAAATTTGATAACCTAAGATAAAAGGTCATCAATGATTTTGATTACATAAAATAATTTTTTGATTAAAAATGATTCATGAATTGAAATTGAATAAACCTTAATTCAATTTATTTGTTTATTAGTCTAACTCGGCTTATTAACTCTCATTTTGGCAGGGCGGTTATCTGAAATTATTTGCCAATTGAGCCAAAGGCGAGATGTTTATCTGGTTAATCAGCAAATAATATCAGAATAACCGAAGCCAAAATGAAAGTTAAGATGTTTATACTTTATACTGTGATTAAAATCAATTATAAAAGCAAAACATATAATTATTGAGTAGTTATCACATGATTATCGATGAGATTTTATAGACTACCAGATTATATACAGATAATCCCGGTCACGTGTTGTACAATAGTATCTAGTTGCAATAAAATAATTTGAATGGATTCCTGGATTCTGATCAATCAGAGGCTGAAAATGACACATTACACTCTAGATGGGGGAGGGGGTAGGGCCAGGGGATATTTCTATTATTTAAAAATCATTTAAACATTATAATCAGTTTTTATATTTTTTGTGCATAATTCTTTATGATGTTAATTGTTATAAGATTTTGTAAAATGTATTTACAAGGCGCGGCTGCCGTAGTTTCAACTCGTCAAAAATTCTGATGACCTAAAAAAAAAAGGTCGTCAAAAATTCTGATGACCTAAAAAAAAGGTCGTCAAAAATTCTGATGACCTAAAAAAAAAAAATGTTGCCAAAAATTCTGATGACCTAAAAAAAAAAAGTTGTCAAAAATTCTGAATCTGATGACCTAAAAAGAAATCGTCAATAATTATAACCAAAATAGGCGCTGCTGGTGGCTGAATATTTCGCGGCTGTTCATCTACGAAATACTTCAAATTTGTGGCTATAAATCTTGCAATAATTTTTGGCATTTGTAAATAAAGGAAAAGGTCACAGGTGCAACAACCAGCAAAATTTGCTATTTCAGTATTTGGGCTAACCTGAGCAGAAACTCGTTTTCGTGATAAGCAGACGAGTCAATGACATCACAGTAGCAAGCTCATTTTTAGTATTTTTACACTAAAATTTTTCTCAAAACTGACAAAAGTTGCATTACAAAGTCACTTGATGAAAAAACATAACTTCAAGTGGTAAAATTGCAATCGGTAAAATATCCTAGGGGGGCCAAATCGAAGTGGCAAACTATCATGGGCCTGGGTTAAAAAAACTTAAAATGTTTTTCAATTTCAATTTCATCATCTCATGATCATTTTCATGATTCATGAAGAAAAAAAAAATCTCAATATGAATTAAGTTAGATTTCCATGATTCATGAAATTGAAAATTGAAAAAATAAAAAAATCTCAATTTTAATTTATAAAAAACAAACAATGACATTGACAATGTAACAGTTAATGCTTGGATATAAAATGTTACCTTCTAACGCTCATCTTAAGTTAAGTTAAGGTATATAAATGTATCGAACAGGAATTTAGATCACCAATCAAAATCAATTCATGAATGAGTTTTTTTTATTTTTGAAATTTTTCCGCCATATTTGTTTGCACCGGAAGTGATGAAGAAAATAGTTCGGTGTTATGTCAAAATTTGAAAAATACTCATGGCATCTTTATGTTAGATAGATAGATAAATTTTAACATAAACTCATAGTTTAAATGTAACTGTAACATTTATGTTTTCTGTTTTATTCTCAGATCTTGTAAATATTTAGATCTCTTTTCTTTGCGTATAAAAATATCAAAGTTAGTAAATCGTTTTGACAGGAGGGCATTTTTCCAAGAATCATGAAACGTTGCAGTCATTTTTTGAGTAGAATTATCGTTTTTTTACCTTATTAAATGTATTCAAAAATCAATTAGACAGAAAGAAAATTAACCATGTCATCTTGTGATAATAATGCTTTTATTTCGATTCTTGATGAATGGAAAGAATTGGAAAAAGAATACCTTGAATTGGAGGTAAGTTCAAATTTCAAAACTCCATTTGAAGCCAAAACTACCGTAGCATGGTGCTTAATAAAAGCAGGAAGTTACAAGTCAACTAACGTTAGAACCTGAGAACAAGATGTGTTTTACACTGTAAAATGGTTCGGTAATATTTTATTGCCTTAAAAATATTTGTGTACACGTAAATTTATAATACAAGTACTAAATTGATGCATTGGAAAACCGTACCA
Source organism: Cephalothrix spiralis (assembly GCA_032353305.1). Taxonomy (NCBI): domain Eukaryota; kingdom Metazoa; phylum Nemertea; class Palaeonemertea; order Archinemertea; family Cephalotrichidae; genus Cephalothrix; species Cephalothrix spiralis. The sequence goes on from JAUCNG010051113.1 coordinate 9,974, forward strand.
CCAGTGTTGACACTGTAATCTTCAGCAATCGTTCCTTAAAGTTAAAGTTGACCACTTGACCTTAAAAATAAAGTCTAATATGTATCGTAAATCATAAATGGCTATACGAAGAAATTAAGTAATCGTAAACTGATAACTTGTAAGTATTGCTTTATTAAATGTGCAGGGGTGGCGGAAGCACATTTTTTGTGGGGGTTGAGGGACCCGAATAGTGCCATGGCAGGGCCCCAGTAAGCCCCTGAAAATATTTGGGTTTTAATGATTTTAAGGACAATTTTAATGATATCTCGAAGTCTTTAATTCTGGAGTTAAATTCTAGTTTTAAATGGATGGGTCTCAAAAAATGTGCCTCGAAATTGAGTGGATGGGTCTCAAAAAAATGTACCCTGAAAATAAGAAAGTTTTTAGTGGATGGGGCTCAAAAAATGTATCCCGAATTTTACAAAGTTTTTAATGGATGGATGGATCGATGAAAAAGTACACGAAATTTGTAAAGTGATATTGCTTTGTGTACACGCGCATACAAGTTAAATGTTACCTCGCACATACATACACACATATAGTAATAATATATTATTTATCGCATATACGGTATAGGATATATATAAGATTTAAGACCGGCTTCCTGAGCAGGTATTTAAATGGATCCATCCATTTAAATACCTGCTCAGGAAGCCGGTCTTAAATCTTGCTATAGATGGGGTGACCATTCTGACCATGCTGATTCAAAACAGTTGGGTTTCCACATCAGACACAGGGTGCGTCTTCCCTGACCTGGTGATCGCAGTGTCACTTGTGACGTCTCTTAACTGCACCTGTTACTTACACACATATATATGCTCGACAAAAAGCCTCAAGCCTACTATTCCCCAGTACGAGGGTAAATAAACTCACTTTACTTTTACTTTATGTACATGTGAAACTAGAAAATTGTTTAGATGACAATTTTGTCTTGTTTTCATTGCAGAAAGATCATCGCATGTACACAGAAAAAGTTTTAGAGGTGAAAAATCATCAAAAACAATGTGTGGCTGGTATAGCTCATCAACGTTATCGTATTAAACAAATTACAGAATCAATGAAACAGTAAGTAAATATTAAATATCATGGTGATCTCCTATGTTTCCAATTAAAGATAGGAATCCTATATTCTTTATATTTCGTAAAACTCATCCAGGCCTTTTTATGGTGTTAAGATGGAAATGTCACATAATTCTGTTTTCAGAAAGCTATGACCATACTTACCCACTTATTTGTCCTCGAAATTGTGCAGCTTATAGAAAGATCTAAACTATGATAGAAAAATCTTACTATAATTTCCTATATTTAAACAAAAAACTCACTATTTCTTGAGATGTTTTAGACTTGTGCCACTTTTATATGAAGAGAATTACTAAAACTGGCATGTAATTGATTTACTCTTTAAGATTCAGGTGTGCCATCATATCTAAAAACATTTTTGTGCATTTTATTCAATTGATAAAGACATGAAAGTCGAAAATGCTTTATTTCTCAGACTTGTTGTGAGTCTGGTCATTTTTCTGTCTTCTATTCTCAGGCAAAACTGATAACTGTTAAAATTATACTGATGAATTTTTCTCTCTCATACATTTTACATTTAATTTTACAGGCCAAATGTCATGTCTGGAACTAGTGATACAGAATATAATGAATTCCAAAAACGAATCACTGAAAGAAAAAATGCATTCAGAGAAATGGAAGACAACCTTCCACATAAAAATGGGTAGGTTGTATTTGCTATATTTTATATGTAAGAGCCTAATATTTTTATGATTATGTCATCTCATAGAAAAGGTTCAGGATTTTTACATTTCCTCACCTTGCACTGCAGGGCATTATTTATTAAGACATAATTAACTCAGATAGTTTAATGGCGAATTTAACCTGAAAATATCTTAAGAGTGTTTTATTCCTTGATCCATTAGATTTTAGCCCCAAGAACTTTTATCTTTATGGTTCCTTTTCATACTGGTCGAAGAGTAGGCTACTAATAGTAATAATATAGCCATAGGCACATGTGGTATCATTGGACAATGGACATAGAAATAAAGCAAATTTTATACCTACCACTGGGTAAATCTTCTTTATTTTTATTTTTTCTCCATTCCGACATGTATATGTCCGACTTTCAAATTAATTTTGAAAAGGGTTTATGAGTTGCTGTAATGCTGTATGTTTTTGGGCAAACTGACAAAAAACATATAGTTGAAACACCTTTCTTTATCAATCGTTCGTCTGGCCTGACGAAGCCCAAGTGTTGGCGAATCCTTATGATCTTTAAAAGTTATATGGCTCTCCGTGTTCATGGTTTGTGACTCTTGATATTTCTATATATTATCATAGTTTTTATATTTAGATTGTAATATTTAAGTTACTGCTTTGATTGAAGTCAAAATGCATGTACATTAACCAGGAGTTGTATTAACGTTTAATTATTCTTAATTCGTATTGACGTTTAATTTTCTTTATATTCTTATTACTAATTGCTTTTGTTTTCCCATTTCAGCATTTACCTAAGTATCATCCTTGGACAAGTGAATGTCTCGCTATTGAGTAAAGAGGATCGGTGAGTTTTATGATCGAACTAATTATCTGTTTATCTTAATCTAAAATGACAGTATATGTCTGACAATTTAGCTGTTTAAATAAGTAAGCAAAAGTTCATATTAAAGTCCAACTTAAAGTACACTTATGAATCTGAATACCGTATTAAAATATGACATGTTATTTCAAAAACCGTTTTGTGTTATGATATTCGTCTGCATGGGTCACTAGTGGGTAAATCTTGATAAGCTGTCTAGCATGCTTGTTTACTCGGTCAAGGTCGCTTAAAGCATAGCGTAACTTTTGTAGGCCTTAGTGTGGAAGAAAATTTATTTTTAAATGGGAGTTTTGAGAATTGTACGTATTGTTTTGAAATGCGATATTAAAAGGGGTTTACGTCTAAAATACATATGATCGGTCGTTAACTCTCCCATGTGTAAAATTCAATTACACATGTTATAATTGTTTTAAGCTCTTATATGGTGTAAGACTAGTATTGGTCTTCCGGTCGATGTCGTTGAAATCACCTGAAATTCCCGAAAGCTGAATTATGGGGGGGGGGGGGGGCAAAAATATCACTTATCGGGTTAGTACGATTTTGATTGGAGATTTGATTTATGGTATAGGAAGTTCTTAATAAGTTGAAAGTCTCTGGGGGAAGTTATAATTTTTTGAAGTTGACCCATTTAGTACTGTGGTATAATATAAGTTAATGGCAAACATATGTTTCACAATATAAATATTGTGTTGATGTTTGAAAACCAATCATAACATAGCGTAATTATGCCTCTTTTTGCAGCAAAGTGACGGCTTGAAATATCTTAAGTCCCCTGAGCTAACCTCTGCCTTAAATTTCTGTTTTCAACAAAAAATCACTCAAATAGTTGCCTTATAATGTGTTCTCTTTCCTTACAGTTATGCGTATAAACATGATTATGAGAGATTCAAGCTAGTTGTTACAGTTATAACGATGATTTTTGCTGTCTTCTTATTTATTTTCAATTATTATCGGTAAGTATCAGCGATCATGTGCATATTCGTCATTAGAGCACTCTGTTCAATTTACGGGCCTTCGGAGTATGTCAACCTTTTCGTGTGTAACCATGTTGTAAACCACTTTTTATGTGCAATTTCAGTCCCGCCAATGGTTATCGATATGATAATCATCTTTTACAACTCATGCATGTACACATTAGTAAAAAAATATCTCTTAATTATTAAAAGGCAAAAAAAACGTAACGATGTTGTAAATTTGTTTCAACATTTCCAATTTTGAATCCCAATGGGCATTAGTCAATGGGCACGTCACGGTAAACTGAATGTTTTTCTTTAAAAGGTAATTTTATTTAGCATTGGCCCCTATTCTGTTTATAGGAAAATGAAATATGTCTTATCCTTTTTTCTATTTTAATAATATAAGGCGGACGTTTATGTATCACACATCATCAAGGTAAAAATTCCAATCACGTTCTAATAATGTACTTGTATTCCGTTAATCATGTTAATCCTTTCAACCTTGAAATCATCCTCGTTCCCAGGGTCCGATAGCATACTTTATTACGGTCAAAGTCTGTTGAAGGGTAACGTAGTAGATACATTTTTTAATCGCCTCCGGATAATTCAATGCATTAGTGGACAAATTCTGAAAATGATTTTTCGTAAATATTTCGTTGTCATTTTGATACGTTCTTAGTTTTATGGTTCATTGTTACGGACGTCCCAAGACAAATATTTTGATATACTATCATCGTGAAAAAGGTCTTAATTAATTGAGTTATGAAAACAAAATGGGGTTTTAGTCAAATTTTGAGCTATTTTTAGCCTTTTTTTCCAGGCTCATTTGCTAGGAGGCAGCAGATCCTATGCTTGTCAAATAGGGTATACATTACGCAGAGTGACTTTAAAACCTATAAATCAATAACAGATATCGTTGCTATGTAAAAAAGTTGGGTAGAAATAAGTGTAACATGCGTCACGGTAACGTGCGTCACGGGACCTTCTCGTAAGAAAGGGTAATAGAAGTCA
>JAUCNG010052224.1:0-10009 GCA_032353305.1 Cephalothrix spiralis
TTTTTCTTCAAACATAGCACTAGGGGTTATCAAGTACTAGGGTTTTTGTCTAACTAAGCCGTTTTTCAACATTAGAACGAAAAAAATCAAAAAATTTTCAAAAATTTTTTTTGAAATTTTTTTTCTTCAAACATAGCACTAGGGGTTATCAAGTACTAGGGTTTTTGTCTAACTAAGCCGTTTTTCAGCACTAGAACTCTAAAAAATTACTCTGAATAACTTTCATTCTTCTTTTCAGCTTTTGTGGGCAAGGATAAATTCTGTTTTCAGTGTAACAGAGGTTATAGGAATGGATCCTTGCACAAGTGCCTAGGGATATGCAAATGCTGTAGAAAAGGACGAAATTGTGGAGCAGAAATAGATTGGTTAATTTGCGATCAATGTAACTGCCTATTCAAAAACCAGGACTGTTTCGACATGCACAAAGAACAGACGAAATACGGAAATTCTACTTGTTCTCAGTTCACTAGGTGCGAAGAATGCGGTGTTTATATTCGAGAAAGTCATCACAACGAAGAGGACCATGTCTGTGGAAATACCCTGGATTGTAGAATTTGTAATAGATATGTCGAGCCAGGACATCTTTGTTATATACAGCTCTTAAAGCCAAAAAAGAAGAGAACAAAATCATCTGATATTGACAATCTCATAGATGATGTTCTCGGTATCGAAACAGAACCTGAGGAGACTGAAGAGGATCTTGAAGTGGTGCCTAAGTTCATAGCCTTTGATTTTGAGGCTGACTACAGTAACGGGACGCACGAGTACGTATAGCCACTTGAAAAGAAATTCAAAAAATTTATTTTTTTATTTTTCTCAAAAATTTATTTTTTTCTTAAAAATCTTTTTTTTATTCTAGGCCTAACCTCGTTGTTGCTCATCGTGTATGTTTGAGGTGCTTGGACACAAAGGTCACAGCAACTTCGTCGTGCGACACTTGTGGAAAAAATCGTCATGTATTCAAAGGTTATGATTGTGCTAATGAATTTTGTGACTTTCTGTTTGACATATCCAATTATGGAGCTAGTTGTATGGCTCATAACTTCAAAGGATATGACAGCTTTTTCATCATTGATTACATTTACAAGAATGGTATCATGCCTGAATTCATATTTACTGGCTCCAAATGCATGTACTTGTATATGAAAACATTTGACATACGATTTGTGGACTCTTTCAATTTCATTCCAATGCCGTTGTCTGCTATACCTGCATCTTTCGGACTGGATGAACTAAGTAAAGGGTGAGAAGAAATTTTCTAAAACATAGGGGTTATCAAGTACTATTGTTTTTCAACACTAGAAAAATCAAAAAAAATTTTTTGAAAATTTTTTTCTTCAAACATAGCACTAGGGGTTATCAAGTACTAGGGTTTTTAGCCAAAGAACCCATTTTTCACCATTAGGACTCTTAAAAATCAAAAATTTAAAAAAAAATTTTTTGAAAAATTTTTTCTCTAAACATAGCACTAGGGGTTACCAAGTACTAGGGTTTTTGTCCAGAGAACCCATTTTTCACCACTAGAGCTCTTAAAAATTACTTTTTCTATTTTTTACAGATATTTTCCCCATCTGTTCAATACAAAGGATAATCAACATGTGAAACTGGATCATTTACCGGATAAGAAATTTTATAATAGTGAGCAATTTAGTGTCGATGCTAAAGAAAAATTTGACCTTTGGTATGAAGATCACAAAGGTGATGGATTTGACTTTCAAGAGGAAATTCTCAAGTACTGTATCAGTGACGTAGATATATTATTAGAGGGTTGTCTAAAGTTCAGAACACTTTTTATGAAAGTCAGTATCAGTGAAAACTATCCAAATGGTATTGATCCAATAAGAGCTGCCACAACAATCGCATCGGCTTGTAATATGCTAATCCGCTCAAAATTCTTGACTCCATATACCATTGGTGTGATTCCAACACATGGATATACAAATCTGGATTATCAGAGCGCATGTGCTAAGAGATGGCTTAGCTGGGTTGCCCACTCGAGAAATATTGATGTACAGCACGCCATGAATGGCAGAGAGAAAGTAGTTTTAGGATTTAAGCTTGATGGGTATTATGAAGACGAGGACGGAGAGATGTACTGTTTGTCATTTAACGGTTGTTTCTGGTGAGTAAAAAAAAGAACTGAAAATTTTTTTTGAAAAAAAACAAAAAATTTTCTTCAAACATAGCAGTAAGGGTTATTAAGTACTAGGGTTTTTGTTCAAAGAACACGTTTTTCAACACTAGACCTCTTAAAAATCATTTTTCAAAAAAAAAAACATTTTTTTATTGATCTGTCTTCCTTTGTTCAAGGCATGGATGTCCGTCTTGTAATCCAAGAGATGTCATGAATCCCGTAAAGCAAAGAGACATGCATGGACTCTATTTGGCCACAATAGAACGAGACAATGCACTCATGTCCGCTGGTATAAACGTCGAAACCATATGGGAATGCGACTATAAAAAACAACTAGCATCAAACAAAGAGATGTCCACGTACATTAACTCGTTGGATGTTCAGTCAAAGCTCAAGCCTAGAGATGCATTTAGTGGAGGGCGCACCGATACTATAAAAACCTTTTACGAGGTAAAAAAGGGAGAAAAAATTCATTACTATGACTACACGAGGCAAGTAAAGTTCTTATCTGCTTTATGTGGGGAATATTCTATTTTATGTTCTAATATCTTGTATTTGTTTTTTCAGCCTCTACCCTTGGGTCTGTAAAACAGCAAAATACCCAATTGGTCATCCAATTGTGATAACCGAAAACTTTGGAGACATTGCTGCTTACTTTGGGATCGTAAAATGCAAAGTACTTCCTCCAAAAAATCTATACCATGCTCTCTTACCATACAAACATGATGGTAAACTTCTATTTCCTCTGTGCCGAACATGTGCTGAAACTTCTCAACAGACACCCTGTCGTCACACAGAAGACCAGCGCATGTTGACAGGCACTTGGGTATCAATAGAATTAAAGAAAGCTATGGACCTAGGTTATGAAATTATGAGATATTATGAAGTATGGCATTATGACGAATTCATGCAATACAACGAGGAAACACAAACTGGTGGACTATTTACTGACTACATCAATCTCTTTGTCAAACTCAAGCAGGAAGCCAGTGGTCTACCAGCATGGACAGAAACAGAAACGCAGATAGACGATTATATCAACAGTTATTTCATACATGAAGGTCAGAACACGCAATTATTAGATTTTTTTTGCAGAAAATAATTTTTTTTCAGACAGAGAATTATTAGCATTTTTTTTGCAGAGAATAATGCTTTTTTTAAATTTTTTTCAGGTATTCGTCTATGCAGAGAAGACATCATAAAGAACCCTGGACTAAGAAGTTTGGCAAAACTCATGTTAAACAGCATGTGGGGTAAGAGCACTTGAAAAAAAGAAAAAAAAAAAAAAAAAATGATTTTTTTTTTTTTTTTTTTTGAAAAATTTTTGAAATTTTTTTTCTTCAAACATAGCACTAGGGGTTATCAAGTACTAGGGTTTTTGACCAACTAACCCATTTTTCATCATTAGAACTCTTAAAAATCAAAAATTTTAATATTCTCAGACATAGTACTATGGGTCATCAAATATTAGTGTTTTTTCAACATTAGAAGTCTAAAAAAGCGTTTTTTAACAATAACTTATTATTCTTTTCAGGCAAATGGGGTCAAAGGTCAGATTTAACTGCCACTGTTCTCACAGATGAACCAAGTGTATTGTTTGAAGCATTAGACTCTCCAGCTACCATTGTGAAGAATGTATATTTAGTGAATCAAGATAGTGTCATGATGCATTATAAAACAGAAACGGATTTTACACCTGAAAGCAACAAAACTAATGTTGTTATTGCCGCGTTCACCTCAGCTGTTGCTAGGTTAAAATTATATGGCCTATTGGAACAATTGGGTGAACGAGTATTATATCACGATACTGATTCTGTGATCTTTGTGACTGGTCAAGAGCACTTGACAACACCTGAACTTGGTGATTTTCTTGGCCAATTAACCACCGAACTTGAGGATCCGAAACAGTATATCACCAAGTTTATTTCAGGCGGCCCCAAAAATTATAGTTATGTTACAAATTTGCCCGGCTCAAGGACAGGTAAAGACACATTTTGCAAGGTCAAGGGGTTAAGTTTAAATTTCAATAACAGCAAAATTGTTAATGCAGATGTTATGGAAAAATTTATTAAGACCCCCTCTGACAACAATAATGTAACACTTCCTGAACCTAAGAAAATTATACGCGATTTGAAAAATGGCAAATTATTATCAATAGATCGAAAAAAAGATTACAGAATCACATTTAATAAGAGAGTATTGATTAATAAGTTTGATAGTGTTCCATATGGGTATGCTAGATAGAATCACACATTCTTAATGTAAATATGTATATTCATTAACTGTATGTTATGTCATGTTTGTATTGAAATATTCAATGTTGTATTCATCCAGTGTAACTATGTACATATATATATATTGATATAATGTATACATAATAGTCAGTGTACATGTATTCATTAGTTTTTTTAAATATTTTGCAATGTAATATTCAACTATTGTTCAATGTAACTATGTATATATATTCATTATCTGTTTTTAAATATTTTTTATTGTAATAGTCCGTTCAATGTAGCTATGTACATATATATATATATATTCATTAACTGTTTTTAACTATTTTGTATTGTATTCAACCTGTACATATATATATTAAGTTTGAAATGTTGTATTCTCTGTACATAATACTGTCATTTTCCTTTCTTACAGAAGGAGAATTTTATCATTTTTCAGAGAGTCCTTTTAGGTTATTTATTTTTCAGAGAGCCCTTTCAAAATTTTTCAGATATTTCTTTTGTCATTTTTCTTACAGAAGGAGAATTTTACCATTTTTCAGAGAATCCTTTCAGGTTATTTATTTTTCAGAGAATCCTTTCAGGTTATTTATTATCAAAATTTTTCAAATGCTTCAGGATATTTTTTTATGTATTATATAATGTGCTTAGGGACTTAGATGTACACTGGGTTATGCTCAGTATAGCGATACCTGAATAAATGATTTGTATATAAATGATTAGTTGTTACTTCCTCATTCAGTCGCAAGATGGCAGAGAGTAATGTTCTAGCATTCAATCATCCCTTTACAATGGGGATTTACGCCTCGACAGGGTCAGGTAAATCTTATTTTGTAAAGCAACTGATAAATGAAAAAGGTTTTATATATCCACCAATACAAAAGGTGTACTGGTTTTTCGCTGAGGACCAACCATTATATAAAGATATGAAGGAAAATGTCGAATTTATACAAGGTCTTCCAACTCCAGAAATTTATGATACACTTAACCGCAACGTACGTAATCTCATTGTCATCGATGATCTAATGATTGATGCACTAAAATGTGATTTTGTGAGTTCACTCTTCACTAGGGGGAGCCATCATCGAAATATCAGTGTTATTCTAATTGCACAGAATATATTCTGTCAAGGCAAGCAGAGTCGAAATATAAGTTTGAATCAGAAATATATTGTATTGCTGTCCAATCCCCGCGATAAATCTCAAGTAGCGCGCCTGAGTTCACAAATATTTCCTGAGCACAAGAATTTTTTACAGGATGCATATATGCAAGCGATGAAGGTAAAATATGGTCATTTAGTTCTAGCAGTCTCAGACGCCGTTCCGAAAGAGCTACAAGTACGTAGTCAAATATTTGACAAGTATCCAGTAGCTTATATACCTAGAAAATAGTATGTTATCATATGCTGATATCATCATTACGGCGACAACTCCCCTAGTGAAAGCTTTATTAAGCCATCTGACGACAGAATCATTTCATTTCCTTCTGAATGTGGTCTCAAACAGTCTTACTAATCCAGCTATAACATATAGTAAGAGCATAAGAAAGAAATTAGAGAAGCATCAGCGAGATCTTTATGCATTAAGTTCGAAAAAAGTTGCAACACTAACGAAAAAGCGTATACTGAAGAAACGTGGCCATCTATATATACCTCTTATATTAAAGCAACACATCAAATTATACAGACAGCTGTGATATGGCACAAAAGATGGTTCTTATAAGTGAGTCGGAATTGGATGACTTGAGGAAAAAAGAGACCAACCCTGTCATCTATAAGCCTAATGATATAGAAATTAAAGTAATCGAATCTGAAGCACCCAAATTGGAACATAACGTACTGGATTTATTACCTCAAAAACTAAAGAAGCGAGGCGAGAGAATCTTAATGCATATACGACAACATAGCAATATGGTTCAATTAACTGACTTTGGGGGGATTTCTATTAATGGTCAAAGCGTTCAAGGGGGAAATATGACCGATATTTTAAACGAACTACTGGTTTCAATACGAAAAAAGAAGTTTCAACCAGCCGGGATAGATGACTTTATAAGAGTACTGGCTATGACTCATTTCCCGGAAAGTGGTATAACTAACCCCAAGAGGCGTAAACAGTTGCGAAAATATCGGATGTCTATGCCTTCTCTTAAAAAAAAAAATACTATGAAACGTTATTACTAATTTTGCAACAGACAAGGATGGACGAATTTTTTGTGACTCTGACTTCAAAGTCAAACGAATTCACGTACAGTCTACCTAATACAGTACTTGAGGGAGAGTGGTATGTATCACTCATAGATTTCATAGCCCCAGAGAAGTACAATGTTAATGATAATCGTATTGTAGCCTTGTTAAAGGATGGACGAATTGCACAATATTCATTGCCTCAGAGACACTACACTAATTTTGGACAGTTCAAAAGTGCTCTACATCGTATCGGCGCACCACTTACACTAACGCGTGATAAGCTGGTGTTGAACAGTACGGTAGATAGAGTTACATTTTCGGGGAGTATCGCTCATATATTCGGCTTGAGTGAAGATATAGTAATGAATCAGCAGGGAATCACGGATCACCTCAACTTTGACCTCCATAGGAGTATAAAAGTCACATTCATCGAATGTAATTTCATTCAGGCACAGATTGTTGACAGCAGTAGACGTGCTGTGCTCTCAAGTTTTAGTAGTAAGCCACGAGGAGAATACAGAAAGGTGATCAGAAAAGAACTTCGACAATTAAAGTTTCAGATCAAAGATCAACACAGTGACTTAATACAGTACAGCCCCGGGGACTTTTTGCTCACATTACATTTCAAACATGGTTTTGGGACGTAACCAAAAATCATTACTGAAATGGCTCCAAGGTGAGATGAAAAAAACCAATAAAGGGGGACGTGTGAAAAAACGACGCACAGTCAAGCGCAAGAAAGCAAAGGGTAAACGTCGTGCTCCTAAGAGAAAACGAAGATGAAGAGAGCTATAAACTTTATGGGCAAGAATGGAAAGCGTCAAAAACTTTTGGATAAACAAATCGTGAAAATTGCAACCTCTTCAAATCTAAGTAAACCAGGAGAGGTTAGAAGACTCCTCTTTACTTTTTCAACTAAAGACACCAATAACTTTATCAGTTTCAAGGATTCATTGCTTTTTTTGAAAATTAAGGGAGTGAATGCAAATGGTTCAAAGTGGTCCGCAGGTGACAGTGTGGGGTGCTGTAATAATGCACTGGGCTCGATAATAGGAGACGCTGTTCTAAAGTTTGAATACACAAAGACGATAGATGAGTCTAATGATACATATTCATGGACGAGTTATCTCACAAATACACTAGCTACAAGTGAGGCAGAGAAAAAATCCTTTCTAACATCAGAGTTATATATCCAAGATACTGATGATAAAGTCGATACTGCAGGAGCCGCTAATGTGGGCTATGAGAAAAGAAGGATCCGCTTTCGAAATTTATCGGCTGCAAGTGGAATCATGTTAAGTGGGCCTATCAACATGGCTATGTTTCGTCAAGATCAGCCTTTTGTGAATGAGGGGACACTGACATTGGAGCTGACACTGAATGATGAAAACTTTTTCCTTCATTCAGCTGTGAGTAAGAAGTTTACATATGAAGTTGTTCAGGCTTATTTGCAACTCACTTATATCGAGCCGGAGCCATCTATTTTGAAAGCACTAAGAGCTAAGAAACCCACGTATTACACAGTTGAGGACGTACAAACAAAGCTATATCCAATTAGTGGTGGATCAAGGAATCATAGTGTGAATTTATCACAAGGTTGTAAACCCAAAACGATTTTGGTTGGAATGACAACAGAAAAGAATAAAATGGGAACACTAACTCTCTCACCTTACAACTTCAATGGAAAAACAGATGATTACAACATAACTAAAATTGAATTAAAAGCTGGAAATAGGGTGATTGAATGTTATGAACCTGATTTTACAAATGGCGATTATATGAGATCCTATATTGGTCTCTTTGAAGTACTTGGATACATGAAAGGAGACCTGACACCACCCGAAATAAGCATAGAAACCTATGCTAAAGGATTTACGTTTTTTGGATTCAAATTGAATTTCGGTGATGAACCATTTAATGAAGTCGGATCTGTGACATTAAACATCGAATTCGAAAAAGCACCAGCCGAGAGTTTATGTATGGTTGTTTTATCAGTGTATGATAAAGTTATCGAAGTGTAATGTAATAATTTATTTGGTGGAGGTAAAATAACAATGTAATTGATAATGTGTATAGTTTATTAAAAAATTGATGCATCTAAATATTTTGTTATATTTCCTTTACTTCGGTTGTCCAGCTATTGTACTTTGCTTCGTATCCAATCCATGAGACGAAATATTCCTTTTTTCCTTTGCGGTTCCTTGTTTTAAGTATCTTGTCAATCTTGAAGTATGAATCCGTGGGTATAATCACTTTGACCAATTCCTCGTTGTAAAAAATGCCTGAAATAGCATCTCCATTAAATTCTTTTAACTTGTAAGTAGGTGGCATAGAGTCATTTGCTTTAGTTACAGTGAATATCTCTGCTGTGTAATTACTGGTGTAGCCTTTGTCAAATACAGGACGTTTATTGATAGAAATCCTGACTTGATCACCGATAGCGAATTGAGCATTTTTACCCATATATAATTTTGGGTAGAGTTTCTTGAAAACTATGTCGCTATTATCATCATTGATTTCAGAAGGCGCATATCCAGTTGATCTATGCACTGTATTGTTGTAACCATATACTATATCAGTTAGCACACTGACATAATCCAATGTGTTTTTATAGGTAAAGTATTTGAACATTTTACCTTTAAGAGTCTTGTTAAATCGTTCTACGATATTGGCTTTAACTTCAGAATTGCTACTGTAGAAACGAATATCATGAGAGTTCAACAACTCTTTCATGGTACGATTCAAAAATTCTGTACCTCGGTCAAATTGCAAGTACTTTGGGATGCCATCTTTAAATACTTCTTTGAATGCACTAACAGAATGTTCAGCACTCTTTCTTTTCATAGGAATTGCCCATGCTTTCTTTGAAAACGTGTCAATAACCGTCAAAATGTACTTATATCCCTTGTTGTAACGGGACAAATTTTGAAGGTCAGCGAGGTCAGCTTGCCAAAGGTAATTGATACCATAGGTCATGACCCTTGATCGTGTATACCTTCGTCTGGCATTTTTGTGTCTTGTAAAAGTTTCCTGTTCTTGTAACCAGAGTGATATATCTTTTCTAGAGAATTGTTTACCATCTTTTTTGCTCTGATGATAGAGCTTTTGTAAACTACCTAAACTTGATGGTTTACGAGGATTATAATAGATGTCGCTCAAGTATTCATTCATAGTGGTCTCTTTTTTATCTTTGGTGATGGTAACAAAGCTGCTAGACCAGTTGCTACCATTGCCGACCAATATGATTCTGTGCCGTTACATAAGCACAAGTTAATTAGTCCAGTTATAACAATTATAGTGATAATTGCAATTTGACAGAAAAATACTATCTCTTCCCGTGGCACACGAGATCCGCCCAACACCCAACTCCTACTCCTCTCGACGTCGTCAGACATAATGAATAACAACAGAGGTATACAAGACCTTTTATACTGACAAGAAAAATATATATATATA
>JAUCNG010053334.1:0-14522 GCA_032353305.1 Cephalothrix spiralis
ATAGCTCTTTCCTACTTTTTACTTTTTTACTGTACAATAAATGTTAATATTTGATCGTATTTGTTTAATAATACTATTTAGCATAAATACTACTTGCTATAAGCATAACAACAGAAACAAAAACCACAAAAGCCTGAAGACGAACAGCCATGAATTGGACTTGGATGGTAAAGACGCTAATTGGTCCTACGATTTCGTGGTAGTATCGATTAATTTACCAGAAAAAATATTCACCGCCATATCAAGGAAGAAGACACAAAGAGGAGCGGCTAATGCAGAGGGTAAATCGAGATGGTGAGAAGCTTCTATATAGCATATTTATTCTATGCTATTAGTATACCCAATTTACTTCAGATACTGAGTTGTTTGTAAGTAAGTCTGTCTGTTATATCAGATGTGTCAATGCAATCATAACGATGCTTTAAGTAAATGAAGGTGTCGTTACACGTTACGCTGCCTCGGGCTCATCAATTGTATCCCATATTATCTGTATCGACAACCTAATCAAAATTGGTCTCATAACTGTAAATACTCTCAAATTCGATTGGCGATAGATTTATGATCTTTATCCATAAGAGCTAGTATATTTACATGTCAATTAGATCCATAAGTTGGGGATAAAGTGAGAGTTCAACTTAACGACATGTGAAGGTCTGACGTCATTGTTCTAGGCTTTGGTCCTATAGATTTGGGCACTGTTCAAGTTATCTGGGTAATTACAAACTAATGTGATGTGTTACGACTTAGTGGATCGATTACGACAGTCACATTCAAGGCCGATCACAGGCCTCACTGGCTACTCTTATACATGGTGAATGAATCACTGGGTAAAGAGCTAAATTGGTAAGGTGAATCGATGGCGACATGTTCCAAATCATCTCCAAAAATAGTAAATAAATGATTTTTTGGTTAAATATATTTTAAAAGGTGCTATGGTATATAAAAATTATATACAGCTCCAATGCGCTCTCATCCTCGTTTCCATGGTATTATATCATATTTCATAATACCCTGGTATAATCGACAATAAATCCATCTTTTAATAGCGAACCAAACAATTAGTAGTCTTACACCACTAATATCGATTCTACCCATTATTATTCAGCGCCAATGGATTTTATAATCACGCACAACGACAGTAATATAGAGCTTCTTTGCTGTCTATATACCCATACTAAAGTCGTCGACCTTCCGCTAAGGTGCAAAAACATCTAAGACCTAATTTCACCATTAGACTGTAACATTACAAACGAAAACATGATAGCATAATAAATTAATGTTTTAGGCATTTTTTCATGTTTTTAGATTTCATGCAACTCAATTATGAAATAGTTCACACGAAAAAAACTGAAAATTTTGACCGTTTTTAAGACCATGTTAAAACAGTCACGTGAGTCGTTTGACCTATCAGTGGCCCCATATCTTTTTCAAATCCATTAAAAGAAATTTGTAATGAATTTTGTCAGCTGCATGCATGGTGACGCTCTGACAAGTGAAAATGATGCGCTCTATGCACAAGCTAGGGAATCCAATATTTCAAAAAGTAGGAGGAATTTCAGGAAAAAGTAGGAATTAATAAGAATCAGCTAAAATCATTTAACAGGAGGCCAGAGCTGTATAAGATCTGTAGAAAAAAATGTTGAAAGAGAAGGCATTTGCGGCCTGTCATGAGGTATTTAAGGGTTAATTAAGACATAATATGGGAAATATTGAAGGGAGGCCTGAAAATTTTCGATCGAGATGGTATCTAACCTGAAGTTCTTTAACCTCCACCATTATCAGCCAAGCCAATTAAGATGATATTAGGAAAAGGTAATAATGGGTCCAGGGTTTTCTGGCAGATTATTTCCGAAAGCTGATAATTACGATTCAGTTACTATTATCGTATAAATGTCAATTCAGAAACAGATTAAAGGGGTCAGCAACACTGCATCATAAAATGTAGGAAAAATTCAAAACAGTAATATAGGAATTTGAACAAATGTAGGAAATTAGGACAAATTTTCAAAATGTAGGAAAATTAGGAGGTTTCCAAAGCCTACATTCAGGCATAGGATGCAGCAGAAAATGGGGGAAAACTACTAATTGGTTTATGGGATGATAATTAATTTTGATGACAGACCATGATAAATGATTCTTTGCGGACTGTCGTATTAGTATTCAAACTCTGCAAAATTTATTAGAAGCAAACAAGGTAGCAGATGAACGTCACGCATCCATCTTCGATTATGATTTACATCTGTACATGAAATAAGATATTTTTAGCCGCCCGGTTAGCAGGTTCGGTAGAGTATGAGACTAAAATCTCATGTTCGAGTGTTCGAACCCCATTCGATCCAGTTTTTTCGCCAACTGATCTATACAAGCATTCACCCAGTGATCCAGACTGTGTTGCATGAATGCAAAATCAAAAGCAATTACGAACATTAAATTGCCTCGGCTTCGCTTGGGGTGTATATGTATCATGAACAATAAAGAACCATAGGGCTAGTCGGCATAAATAGCTGCGAGGCGGCTCTCAGGTGTTATATAAGGGTAAATGATCGGCAAGCGGACACTAATAAAGGTAAATGATCGGCAAGCGGACACTAATAAAGGTAATTGATCGGCAAGCGGACACTAATAAAGGTAAATGATCGGCAAGCGGACACTAATGAGGTAAATGATCGGCAAGCGTACACTAATAAAGGTAAATGATCGGCAAGCGGACACTAATAAAGGTAATTGATCGGCAAGCGGACACTAATAAAGGTAAATGATCGGCAAGCGGACACTAATAAAGGTAAATGATCGGTAAGCGAACACTTATGTCTATTCGAGAAGTCATCTGCGCCCTATATGATTAAAAAAAGAAGAAGTATGCCGCTCTTTTGTATAGTTAATCCTTATTTAAAAAATTCTTAGAGCTCTTAACACCCCAATGCGACCTAAATTTCGTTCACGAAGCACAAAGATACAAAATTGATGTTTACGGATCACGAATCACTGAATTCACGAAGCACGATAAGTGCTAGAAATTGGATGATAAGAGTCTTAATCGTCGATGATTAAATCGGCTACATTTATACTGAATTGTCACGAGAAATGTAGAATCCGTTGATAATATAGATACCCCATGAATGATGAATTTGAACATGACAGCACAATTTTAACATTATAGGAAAATAAAGCCCCACTTCGCCTAATGAAAAGTTGAAGGCATGAGTAGAAATTCGATCACACTTGTAAATATTTGAGTTTTAATTCTACAATTGAAGAAATTTCTGAATGAGAAAAGTGAATAAACCTAAGATTTCGGATAAAATTATATCAAAATAACCTTCAAGTTACATTTATTCGTACCCTTCATCAGATAGAATTTTGCAGATTTGAGGCCGAAATTTTCAAAGTCACATTGAATTTCATCTGAGTACATCTGAGTACGCCTACTGTGTATGATGGAATCATAGAAATTAATAGCTTTTTGCACGAATGTGTAGATAATTGTTATTTAAACAAATTGTTTGCTGGGTTTGACGTATATAATTATAAAATAAATAGAGAGTTATATATAGCTGTTTATGTTACATTTTCGTAGCGACAGAGACGCTTCAATAATGTTTATTCACAATCGCTGTAACTCTGACATGCGCAGTAGGCCTACAGACTTCCAGCTAACGCTCAAAAGTAGGTAGAAATTGGAGAAAAAGTAGGAATGGCAAATACATCGTATGCAAAGCGTTTTTGGAGATATCAGTTACCAAAAACGGATCTGAATTTTTTTCAAAAATAATGTTTTTAAACTGTAAATCATGGGTAACGATCGAGTCACTAGATTAGCTGCAAAAGAAAGCGAGTGTGCTTGACGGGCTATTACAAATTAAAACAAAAATAAGTTTGGATGGCAATAAATAAGACATCTTATTTTGTTTTGATATTTCGTGTTATTTATGTGATTTTGCGGCACTTTTTGAAAAAGAAGGAATTAATTTCAAAAATAGGTGGAAAGTTTCTAAAAGTAGGTATTTTTTTAAAAAGTATGAAAAGTAGGACTATTAAAAAAAAGTAGGAGCGTTAGGAGGTCTGGCAGTAGTTATATTACATGTATGACGAACTATCTTATTTCGGTAAACATTAAGATATCGTTTTTTGCAATTTTCTAAATCTGCTCAGCTTTTACAGTATGTTCTGTGTAAGACAATACGACGAGTAAACAACATAAATTAATACTATTTTGTGTCTATCTCAATATTGCCCATTATTGGGAAATTTATAAGAATGAGCCCGAGATAATAAGCCTCAGTGGGAACCTTTTGATATTGTAAAAACTGTTTACGTTTACGTTATTTTTCAAGCTGAAAATTGATATATAATTGATTCTCGTCAGTTTCGCAATATTGCAACTTTTTGCAAGGTGTTGCAGGGATGCCATAATTAACTGCAGACTAAAATTTTTATTCGCGAGAGTTGACAATTTTTGTCTCGTGCATAGGTCGTAACTGGGTTTATTTTCAAACGGCTTATAGAAGAGTATTGATTTTTTAAGTGGATTGCCGACATAATAAAAAAAATTCATGGGGGTAGGTGTCTCAGGGTCGGCGCTGGAGGGCCCCAAAACAGGGGAATTTTTTATTTGTGGGAAAATAATGATAAAAATTTGAAAAAATTAGCAGTTCTAAGCAAGGAGCACAATGGTGCTAATACATTTTTATATCAATAATAACAAATATATATATGTTTAGACCTAATTAAAAAAACAAATCGTTCAAAAATATTAATTTTTGACGAATTTAGAATTTTGTCGGGATGCGTGGTTTTTTCTCAAAAATTGCCCGCCAGATCACCCCAAAACCCTTTTGGTGCACAAAAATATTTTCTGAGTGATCACTATGCTACTGTAGTCAAATTAGATCATAGTAAGGGTTGTGTGCCACCCCTGGCGTCATTTGGCCCAGGACCCATTTTTGCGCAAAAAAAATTTTTTAATTTTATTTTGGGGCCCTTTTCGAGACCCTGCGGCATTGTCGCCAGCTTATATTCTGGTTTGGAAAGTATTAAATACATTTGCAAATAAAAAAACCGGAACGTTCTTTTTTGAATATTTTTTTGTACCCTTAATTTAGATGTTACCCCATATGTGTAAAAAATTCAGCTTTTTACGATC
This sequence comes from Cephalothrix spiralis, assembly GCA_032353305.1. NCBI lineage: Eukaryota > Metazoa > Nemertea > Palaeonemertea > Archinemertea > Cephalotrichidae > Cephalothrix > Cephalothrix spiralis. The sequence goes on from JAUCNG010053334.1 coordinate 5,144, forward strand.
ATCCAAAGCCGAAATCTTAGATTCGAGCTCAAAAAAGCCCTTCAGGAATGGGGTTAAACGAAAACAAGTTTACCGAATAATGATTTGTCGAAAAAAAATCGTTATTTTATGTAAAAAGTTCATCGATGCAATAAAAGGAGAAAAATATTATTAGCTTTGATTCGAAACGATATTTATTTAAATTAGTTGGAGGGAAACGGATTTAAATTTTAAAATAATTTTAATTATCTAGTTATAAAGTTATTTAAAGGTCCTCTTAATTTTAAATATTTCAAAATTTTATAGCTCTATATTGCATTAATTTTAATTTGCACATAATAATAGATTATTATCTTTAACTTTATGCACCGCACCCCTCCTCAGCCTTCGACGGTGAACTGGCGTCGACTGCTGGACGAACGATTTTAAAAAAACGTCGAAATTGTGCCGAAGCATGAACATTGACCGGTGCATTAATAAATATATTAATAAATATATTTTAATAACTATCTAGTATAATTATTCATTTATACAATTTGTGGTCCATAAAAGTCGGGTGATTCCATTATATAAATCATGATATAAGGGTGCCGATTTAGATTTTCGGTTTAATCAAGAGTATGATATACTTTTGGTTTAATGGAATTAAGTTTAGTGGCATTTCGGTTTAGTGGGACTTCACCTTTTAGAAAGTCTTGAACTTTTCCAATTCGATGATGTTTGATAAACAAGAAATGTGTGGGCTCGCTTACGATTCCCACAGCGATAAAAACAACACGAAAACAGGAAACAACCTTTGCATCAATGTCAATATAAATGATATTAGCTGGTAACTTCGTCCCGTTAATCATGCTGTGAAGACATTACTATATTAATGGTCTTTGAATTTTTGAAATCTGTACTTCTGCTTCTTGAATCTTCTTCGTATGAACCAATTTCAACAATCCTATAAACCACGACGAGCATGTAATTCATGAAACATTTTCTGAAAATCTATCAAAATGATAGACGATAAACAAGAAAATCACTTATTTGAAGAAGGGGAAATGCATGGCCCCAACGGTGTAAAATTATTCAGAAAACAGCACTAACGTTTAACGTGATTTTGTGAGGCAATCGTGGAGCATGGAAATAATCATTATGCATGCTACGTGCATGCCAAAATCGAACGAATAACATGCTTCTCGAGTTCCATGATCCGTGAGTCTTTTCAGTACTGCATGGTACATTATTTTGTCTTTTCAGTACTGGTATATCATTTAATTTAAAATTAAATTAAAATTTCTCCATTTTGTTTCAAAGGTGGTTATACACATGTAAAACATGTCACAGTCCAGGTTGAAATTCTCTCACAAAATCGCGTTGATTCATGTTCTGATCTTGTGTGAACATCTGAACAAATTGGGTGATATTGAGATTGATGTGGACATGAAGTGCACTTAAATTGATGTGGATGTATGTACTTACAACTAATCATGTTCAAAATAGCTTATTTTGTGACTTTCTTATGCCTAAAATCGTTCAGCTTCTTGGGGCTTCGTCCCCAGACCATCCCCAAGGGCCTCCTGGACCCTCCTCCACGTGGCGGCCGCTTGCATTACCGGCTCGGTATAACGGATACTAAATAAGCCTGGACAAATGTGGCCAAGTTGACACTTCAGGCCGCTACAGCTCAAAAACTTTGCAACCTGGCATTCACTACATATTTGATGTTTTGCACCTGAACTCGGAAATCAGAAGACGGAATCCTTATTTGATTTTTGAGAAATGACTAAGGATCCTTATCACTTAGTCAAAGGATGGAGATTTTTACTCATGAGACTGTAGCCAGATTGTTCGCTAACGAGACACAAAACCAATTGTCAGATATTTTGCTAACCATTGGTCAACTTATTCCCTTTTGAGTTTCCTGGACATTAGACATTTATAGACCTAAATGAGAAGGTTGCCATTGGGATCTGGATGTCAACCTGTCAACGGTAATGAAACCTTGATTTTGGTAGATAGTAGAAAGAGAAAAAGGGCAGACACAACTTCTTCATGTGTCAATAATAACATCCTTCGGGAGAAGTGCGCATCGTTCTTTCGTTTGAGCCCTTATCGATATCTGCGCATGCGCAGTTGTTTTCACTCTTTTTCACTCGATCTTTTCATATGTTGGAAAACATTTACATAGCCTTAAAGGTAGATCTGTGGATAAGATGCATATTTGCAAATTACATCCATTCTTGATATTTGTGAGTATACACTGATAAAGCATTAGCTGCATGATTAGTGGATGTATATTGAGTATACACTAATAAAGCATTAGCTGCATGATTAGCGGATGTATTGTTGGTACTGTATTAATTAAGCTTTGCAACATTGAGCACCTTTCTATTAAAACGTACTACTGCGTCCATCACTCCTCATCTTCCGCATCACTCCATGAATTTGTATGTTGCATCCATCACTCTTCCACATTATCTTTATCTAAAATTTGACTTAGGACCCAATTTTTGTAATATTCTTTTACGTGGGTGAAGCCCTATCTTAGCGTCATACCCGGTCGATTCAAGTGTAAGCACGAGCTGGTTTTTAGATAAATTTCTTTTAGCCAAACGCCTGGAATTTATCAAAAATTGCCAAAAAGTAAATATTCCGGTCAAAGATTCTTTGAAATATGGCAAACTAATCAATTTAAAATTAAAATCCATTTTCATCAGCTGCTTATTAAAATATGTATTCATTCAAAATAATATTTCAAAATAATATTTTGATCTAATAAGCACGTCGAGCACACGATCTATGCAACTTCATTTGTAAAGGAACATTCCAAAAGAAACATAGGAAAACTAATACTTTTTTTTTAAATTTAAATTTTTTATAAATTTACAACACAAAATGACACTGTCCGGTTTGTCCATTACTGGCTTCCGAAAATCCTCTTAGGCAGCAATGGGCTAGTTTTATTTTGATACTTGTCCGGTCAGATGATTTGAAAGTTCTTTTAAGATTTCTGAGTTCCATTTTTTGAACAAATACAGGGTATACGTGACATAAATGAAGTATCTATAGGGCAGGGAACCAGTTCAACTTTCTACCGCTATCGCAAATAGCAAATTTAGACCATTAGGAATGAATATTTTGCTATTTTTTTGTGTATAAGTGAGCTTCAACCTTTAACCTACAGACTTTGTTATTTACACAATACCTCAAATATCGCTTTCATTGTTATGATAAGTACGCAACCTAACTTCTAAACTTCCTAACACATTGTGACATTGATAAGCATTTTAATGAACTTTCCAGAAACACAGCTTATAATAATATACTATACGCAAAGTTGAAGAAGGTCGCAAGATAGAAAGCTTTTGCTGTTTTTTGCTCAATTTTGTTGCCAGTGGATTTTTTTCTTTACTATACTACTGGGACAACATTGTGAACTATTTTTAGGCCTCGCCAATTTGAAATATTGGCGTTGCCCTGCGAATGACTTTTTTATATCAACAAAACCAAACTGCACTGGCAGCAAACAGAAAATCCAAAGAAGAAAAACACCAAATTTTGCATAAAATATTTTCGTCTATTTTGACATCCTCAGTTTGCGTTATACAATTTTTACAAGAAAAAGTTATATATATAAGGACAGAAAACGTCAAGGAAAACGTTAAAGAGCAAGGTCTTACATATAAAGTTACGAACCAAAAACCTCGAAGGGCTATGATCCTAAGACCGAAGGACTTGTTATAGATCTTGTCAGTTGATATAGACCCAAAAACCTTAAGGTTATCTACATACAGCTGAGTAAGGCGATGACGTATGTAATAGTTTTGCCCATCCAGGGCATCGCCATTGCCGAATCATGATATTACCTTGGTTGATACCCATGGCTTAAATCTACATTTATCATTTTGAATGAGCTATCAACGATTAATATGGTGTAAACTGTGACTTATGGTCAACCCCCATTAGATGATAGAGTTTGGATAGAGGTAAACTGTACCGACCTAAACATAACAACGATGCTATCATAATTCAAAAAGGATATCAATCTTCCCAGGTGACATGTCCACTAATGCTACAGTTCCGGATCTAAAACCCAGTCCAGAGTGATTAACGAATCAACAAATAACAGACACAGAAAAGGTAAAGCAGAATAAAAAGTAGCAAAACAACGTGACGTTTTTGTGTTTATGTACACAATAATTACACTCTGCACTATCAAATATTAAGAAATGCATCACCAGATTACCGTATCTGTAACAGCAAGTATACATAAGCTTGGGAGTTAACAATAGCCGCAACATTGATATATGATCATATATTGTTCCGACTGCAAGTCTGCAGGGCCGTCATGATGAGCAGACTATAACATGATTTACATGACCAATCAATTCAAATGTTTATACTGTGCTAACGAAAATGTTTTATTTCTAAATATTGCGCGGTTTGGTCAATTTAATCCGCGCAAAAACAAGTACCAGAACAAGTCCAAATAAATACAGGATTCCAAGATGTCCATTTATATATTTACCATGCACACATTAAACATCATTATCATGAATGTTTAAACATTTTAAAAATATTTGATCTACTTTCTAAAACCGATTAATACTTCTTCTTTTAAAGCTCATTAAATAATGTCTTTTAAATAATTTTATATGTTAAATTATGAGTCCTAGTTCGGCAAATTCCCATGAAGGCATTAGTATTTGGCAAGTTCAAGGTCAATTTGTGAATTACGTTGACCCGACTAGAGTTTTTAATGACTGATCATGAGATAGTAATCGATTTCTAATAGATGTAGTTCAATTTTTTATAGTTCGACGATTCAATAATATTTACGGCTCTTCTGATTGATTGATGGGCATGGCTTAAAATTTATCCGCGGTAATTAAGATCAATTAATATGGACGAGAAACGTACTTGTACAGTTTTTCGTGATAAAACCGTACGTGTAATGAATATGTCCATAAAATAAATAAAAAGCTCATATTAAACTAATAGATGTGTGGTAATAATATCTACACTGTAAATCGAAGTGTTAATATTTCAACGCTTTAGAAACGCCATATTGATACACCAGATAAACGCGTTTATGTGTTTAAAAATAGACGCGTTTATCTGGTGTATCAATATGGCGTTTCTAAAGCGTTGAAATATTAACACTTCGATTTACAGTGTATACTCAAATAAGACGAATTTGGCAGCGACACCTGGTGTCCTAATCGACATCTATTCATAATAATTCTATTGCGTAGCCAGTTGAAGCGCGATATATGGACCTCGTCCCTAACCGCGGGGTTGCAAGCTCAGGGTTGCCTGAGTAGATGATCAGGCCTCCTTCTTTGAAAGGGTAACGGGAAAGTCTTTAAGATAAGTTCTATGTTCTTTCTCATAATATTTTAACACTGCAGTTAAACATGGTTCATACACTCATGTGGAGGTAATATTCCATGAATTCTAGGAGGTCATTTTAGGATTTAGAGTACAACTTGTACAATTGCCCAAGTCGTACAAATACTACAAATGTAGTTATTGTTAGTTGCAGTGTAAGAACGAACCAAAATGCGATATACAATACAGTCGATTTAAACACTATATTGGTTCGTTCTTACACTGAAACTTACAATACATTTACTTTTCATAGATCTATAAGACCACTTTTATTCACACAGAAGAATATTCTTTGCCAGAGAATCTATGTGTAAAGCCTGGCTTAAACTACGGAATTCTTTTCTGAAATGTTAAAAGACATAGCTTACAAATGATCCAACTTCTACGTTACGTGATTTTTAACGGAATCGACTATGGGTTTGTTAGGGTTGAGAAAAATTGTGAGAACTGCTTGAATTATTTTAATGCTTTGGATCCTTTTGGACGTGTAACTCATTTTTTCGTGCTACGTATTATCAGTATTCATATTAGATAGCTTTCGCAAGGTTACGAAGTACGAAGACGAATCAATTTCGTGTTCGTACATCGTAAATCGGATAATATAGTTTCGCAACCAAGTTTATCAATAGAGGGCATTAAAAGTATTATGGCGGCCATTTTATTTGTCCAATTTCATATTTTATTGTAGAACATATCAATCCAAAATCTGGATGACTAAAAAAACCTATGATATTTATGACGATTTTCTGATTCATCCAATATTGGCTGAGGAGATAAGAATTTAAAATAGGACTATTTTTAGAATCTGGCATTTCGTCGTAGGATCATTATTCGGGTTCCTAAAAAATCAACCCGCAAACCGGTTACGTCAGCAAAAAACCGCTTCGTACTTTGTTAGCTTGCGAAACCTCATTTCCAAACGCAATGTGGCTGACTATCGACTTTTGGCTAAGGAACCATCGAGCAAAAGATCAGTAGACAGTCCTTTTTAACACTAGTGTACAATGGTCTTTATTTCCAAAAAAGCTTTAAATTGGAAAAGTACATTCCTTGTATAGATTCCTGACAATATAGTAGGAAATTGGATTTTAAATCAGAGGTACAATATATTCAGATCAGAAATCTAATAATCAATGACTCTCAGTATGAAATTATAAATGTCACATGTATTTCCGTTCTGGGAGACTAATGAGGGCAGGGTTTTTATTTCCATTTACAAATTCCTATTTATAATTCACATGTCACATTTTTCATTATTCCAGTCCAATCGCTTTTAGCTACTGAATCTGTCCTGCGTAAAATTTGGAATCAGATATTATTTAAATGATTTAAGAGCAGTATAGCAATCATTTAAAAGCCGGACAAGCTTTTATAGAATCTTATAAACAAGGGGTTATGAGCCGCTATATCATAAAAGAGTCATGAAAATATTTTCCAGAGAAATGATCAGAAATTGCCTCAAAAGTAAATTAGGTACATCACAGAGTGCACGTCTTTTATTAATAGTATGCAACATACAGACCATAATGGAGTATAGGCCCAAGCTATAATAGAGATGTTACTTTATATTCCTAGCTTTTTATAATATTACGTCTAAATCGGGATGTCTGCCGAAAAAGTACCAAGAAATCAGCATAATTTTTTTAAAGGACCCTAGGACCCTAGCCCTAGCCCTAGACTAAAAGGGCATTATGATAAATATGATTCTTGTGGAAGAATTGCATATTTAACACAATTCTTGTGGCGAAATTACATAATTGACACAAGCTCGGAAACTGTCTCAGCAAATAACGGATATATCAGCCGAATTTAGGCATAATACAATTACCAATGAAGCAGAGACGTCTGCTTCAGCTGTCGGTTTAGATATAGTAATCTATCAGGAGTTTATTTCTAAGAGTAAGCGTGGCTACAATGCGAAATTTGTTCCCTTTAATTTGGGTCCCTTTCGCCATTTTTGGTCCCTTTTGCGGTAGCGTTTGCCTCGTTTTCGATAGCTTTTGCCTCGCTTTGACGCCAAAATGAAAACGATCAAAAGCTACCAGGCAAAATGGACCACAAATGCAAAAAGGTACCCAAATGAAAGAAAACTTTCGCATTGTAGCCACCCCGTATACTCAATGTAGCAAAAGAGCTAACCCTTTTCTAAGGAATAGGAGGCCAATTATTTTAGACCGCTTGAAGACTATAGTAAATCCTCTACAATAAAAAACCGCTGCTTCTTGTATAGTGGTTATATTTCAATGAATTAACCCTATTTATACAATCGGACGGGAAAATATTTGCGCAGGACAACAAATTGTACAAGGGGAGATAAGGCAGTGCATATAGAGGGCGCTATATGACTCTAGTTGGTCTCTGTGATTGGATAATTTTTCCATGATAAGCTTCATTTACATTTATATATTTTGCAATACACTTACTCTCTAAATGTAATTGAGTCAAAAATTTGACTCCAATGGAATGGTCTCTCATCTTACTACAAAATAGAGTGAAAAATCAACTCCATTTGAGTAGTTATAGGCTTTAACTATAGACCAGTTTCAAAGGGAACAAAATGTTTAGTCAAATACGTCATGGAATTTTCCTATCACGTGGTGTTACGTCACAGAATTTTCTCAAGAGAAGTAGCACAACGCGATATGACAATTCCGTGACGTATTTGACCACGCATCTTTTCTCTTTAGAAACTGGACTATAGTTAAACCAAATAACTAAAAACTTGGAATGAAAAAAATAATAAGTAAAATATGAGTTAGTATCGAGCCGAGCAAAGCGATACATATCATTTTCCTATCAAAAACAAACCAAATTTGGAAAAGTAGCCGGTGGATCTAAAAAGTAGGAGAGTATAGGCATTTTCTCTCCAAACTAGACAAAATTGAAAAGTAGAAGTTGGGAACCCTGGATAGGATGAAGTGTCTCTTTTCTGGACACACGTATAGAAATCTGAAGAAGTCCTTCTAAAAAGAATTCACCATAGAAAAAATCGAGATTCTGTTGAGAATGGTAATGAATGCAAATTGAAGGAATCCGATTATAAATGAATCGAAGACGATCGACTTGACTGGTCGGCATTTACCTTTGGTCCTTAGAACCACGTCCCTAAAAGACAACTAATCTAATAAGGATAGTTTCGTGTTGATTTGTAAACGATAAATAATTCAATCCATGTACACACCGTACTCGTTCCTTAAGTTAGAGTCATGTTCTCATGTTTTTACAATTCTTTATTGAGTTGGCATTAGTAAAAAAAACGCCCGACCCTTTTGCAATATTCCGCCGCGGTTATCACACAAAACGGAGAAGGAGCTAAAAATCTTTCAACAAACTAATCATTCTCCTACCCGATGCTTTCATTTTGAAATAATAAATAGCTCTGCTCTTCTTTAAAAAGTTATATGCTTATGCAATATTGAAAATGTGATTAGCCAAACACAGCGTATTGATATAACATCAATACAACCAATTAAGTGAAATGAGTAATAGCTTCAAGTACACATTAGCGACTTTCGCCGTCATTAATTCAATTCATTTTTTTAATTATTTCATCATTATAATCATCATGTTCCCGAATACCACGGTATTGGCCTAATGGCGGCCATGATGAAAAACGTTCAACTTTCGGAAACTGATAGCATTTGACATTCAATGGACTTGGAGATGATGTGATAAAATTCTGACAGAAATCAGAAAGTAGTCCATATTATAACTTAGCCTGGCTCATACCAAGTTGAGTGATGACATGCACAATTGGCATGAATGATGAAAACTACCTCGAAATTTTGGATTTTGAAAAATTTAATTTATAATTTATTGAAAATTGGAATTTGAACACTCAGTTACTGACAGTGCTTTGACTCTTGACTAAATTTTCTCTCTTTATATAGTTTATGCACTTTATACTCTTTGATTTTTGTTCAATGACAATGATTCATGATACGGTCAAAGCCTCTCCCATCATAGCACCTGCTGGCCAAGGCTCTGACCGAATCGCTCACAATTTCTTTTGAAAATGCTT
>JAUCNG010054445.1:0-14512 GCA_032353305.1 Cephalothrix spiralis
CCTTTTCAGCAGCATATTGTCACTAAATTGTTGTATCTTCTGTACAAGATTCTAATATCCAGTACTATAAAGTCTAATTTCAGAAACATGTTGACATGGTTGAGGAAACCATCTTGACGTATTTATTGTCGTCTGGATGTAACAATGCCGCTATTCAAATATTTCTATAAGGATGTAATAATCGTCATAAGATTATTAGTAAATGAAGGCACAGGACGATTACAGTCTTATTATTTTACATTGTGTATGCAAAAAAAAATATTTCAAATCAATTTCAAAAATGGCGCTCATAATTTTTCAATCTTTCTTTTAAAGTCAAAATTTTTATAGTTCAGATACTTAAAACAGTCCAAAGAATACGCTCACCATAGTAGTATACATGTACTTGCAAATTGTTTCTTTTAGTTTTCTATAAATATAGTGGCCCTTTATACGTATTTTTGTGAATAAAGATTGAAAAGTGTAACATTTTTGCTGTTTACACCTGCCACCTGACTTAAGGTGCAATTAGGTACATTTCTGTAGGTCTCTTTGGTATAATCCTGATGCCATACTATTTAAAACACCAATAACTAATTCACTATATAGCCCTCAGGCTCAGCGGACTCATTTAAACTTACACTCATATAGATTCTATAGAATTTAAAGAACTAGGGCCTAGGGGAGATGTCACCCGGTGTGGATCACAAAGACAAAGTCATTTGCGTAATGGGTCATTTTAGAGAAAACCTCTCTAAAATGCAAAGACCTACTGCAGATTATAAACCAAGAAGAAGAAGTAGCCCATTTATACTCGTAGGTTTGTAGCGCAAACGCCACAAAGTACTAAAGTTCATCAGATTATTAAATAGCTCTTGCAGGAGATATATGCATCACACGTTTATTTAGTATGGCAAAATAGTCTGGCGTGTACAGTGTACACTAAAGAATTGTGTGAATGCAACGGTACATGGTCGCACTATGGATAACAGAGACATAGCCTCTAAAATCTTTTATAGAGCAACCAGGGGCATAGCAGGCAATTTGGTCTGCTGTCAAAGAAATTTTAAAATGGGCAGATAAGATGATGTTATCGTCAGTGGAGCACCTTTTTAGGCCATTTGCTACTGCTACCCCTTCAGAGTAACCCAGGAGCTAAGAGACTGTACAGACACTGATAGAGGCGAAGTGTCTGTGACTCCAGGGTGGAACAGACCTGTGCAACACAGCGCAACTTTATAATGTCCTGCTGCTGGACTTTACCAGAGAGTCTACTGCCTGAAATAGTGTTCACGTTGTATCTGCAGCATACCTCCTGCTAATCTGACTAAAACTCAGGGTGACCACTGACCTGGAAATCAGGGGGAAAAGGTTATTCATGACAAATTATTTAATGTGAAATACATTTTCATGGCAAATTATTTGTTGCTTGGTCAATAAATTTTGAAATTCTAAAATAGTGGTCACCCTGAAACTTTGCACTATGGCTACTATGAAAAATATCACTCCTATTTTCGGAACTACACTACAGTCTACTCAGCATCCAGAGTATAGCATTAGCATGTACCATAATCACAATGCCATTTTTGTTTTAGCAGGTCAAGATCAGATTATGAAGATAGAGATTACGACAGAAGGGACCGCAAAGATCGTGATCGTACTGACAATGGGGATAGCAAAAGTGATAACACTCCTAAACCCCCACCTAATTTCCAGATGCCGGTTCTGCCTCAAATGAACATAAATCCATATTCAGGTAATATATATTCAATGTACATGTATGTCCTATGTCTCAGAGGATGTTATGTGATATATACTTCTTTTTCACAGATGTGAATGTCACTACCAATTCTTAAAAATTCATAGCCAGATCAGATCTCTCACATCAGGAAATTTATGATGCTGGACTTCAGGTGTAAAATATGTATATAAGACCAACAATAGAATTTGGACATCACTAAAACTAATATTATCTATTTTTCAGGCTTACCTTATACACCTCGATATTATGAACTTTTACGGAAAAGACTTGCCCTACCTGTATTCGAATATAAACAGACTTTTATGGACACAATCAACAAACACCAGAGCACTGTACTTGTTGGTGAAACAGGTTCTGGTAAAACCACACAGGTTTGTATTTTTTTTTTAATGAGCTAGTTTTTGACAGTGAATATATGTAACTGAAGATTGAAGAACAAAACCATCCTCACTTGTTCGGGTTTCAATTTGGCATAGTTTCATACTGCATGCATGATTGAACAGAATTATGATGAAACAAAACCACTGGTGATCAGTTTGTATTCGTCCAAAAATCTTTTTAAAACTTTCCAGAATGCTGTGTATTACCTTTATAATACACAGAAAATTAAATAAATTTTATTTAAAAATAATTCTACATTGTTTATGGTTTAAAATTAAATTAATCGTGAATTTTAATATAAAGTCCTGTTTGGGGGAGTAATGATGCCAAGTTAGTCGGGCCTTAATTATTTTTTGTCTTTCATTGATATTTGTTGATAAATCCCTAACAGATTATTTTGGCTTTAAACCTTAAAAAAACATTCTGTTCTGGAACTATGGTATTCATTTTTGAAGTAATTGTTCCTTTTTTATCTAAAATGTACAAAAGGGTGAGGGGGTCTGAAATCTAGGACATGAACTTGAAACTGGATGGTCCATTATCACTAAGAAAAACACAATAAAGTTCCGTGTATATATAAATAACTACACTACGGATAGTCCATATTTTAGTTGAAAATTTTCCTACTATTTACATCAAGATGTACTAGAAAAAGTATGCGTAGGAACCCATATATAAATTTTGTTTTTAGATCCCTCAGTGGTGTTTAGAATGGGTACGCTCAAAATATCCAAAGAAGTGCGTAGCCTGTACTCAACCAAGAAGAGTAGCTGCTATGTCGGTTGCTCAACGTGTGGCTGAAGAAATGGACTGTGGTCTAGGAAATGAAGTTGGTTACAGCATTCGATTTGAGGATTGCACATCATCAAGAACTGTGTTAAAGTAAGTTCTTAGATTAATTCAGTTCTATTTCAACTAGCCCCTAGTATTCAGTGGCGATTTAATACCAGCAACTTATGGGGTTACTTGTAGTTTCGACCTAGTCAATTTCATTGATGAAATATTTGTATAGTTCGGGTTAATCATGGGAAATGCGAAAACAGCTAGTGCCTAGTGATGCGCAGCGCTAGAAATCTGTGTCATGATCCACAAAACTCCTTAAGCGCTTAGTCCTCGAAATATGTGGCGGTACAGGGCGCAATTGTTTTAACATAAAGAATGGAAAATAAAGCTGAAAGTTATATTATTTCTTAAGATTTTTGTTCTGTTTGGAAAAGGATTTTTTCTAATAAATATAAAAATCCCCGCCCCTATGGGTGGTCCATAGCGATAACAAAGCGTCCATTATTGTGATGCTTAGCACCGCTTTGAACTGAACTGCTAGCGCTATGCATCGCTATTTTAGCATTTCCCGCCAGCGGCACATTTCGTATGAAGACCGGAAAACATGCTAGCAAATCTTAATACCGGAAAAAAACAGCAGCTCATTAAAACCTCAGTTGCCCTATGCCCCTTAGCGAGTAGAAATTTACAGCAAATATTACAACATTGAAGACTTGTATACTAACTTTCACGCCTTGTTAGATCATCACTTCGTTGTTAGATCATCACTTCGTTATTAAATGATATTCATTATATAAACATGTGTAAGCTACTATGTAATAATTGACCACTTGAGGAACTCCTTTAACCTAATTGATCAATAAGATATTGTAGTGAGAGAAAAAATTGTTTTTTGTAAGTATGATAACAACGTACATCTAATATTTCAGGTACTTAACAGATGGTATGTTACTGAGAGAAGCTATGTCAGATCCTCTTCTCGAAAATTATGGCGTTGTAATGCTTGACGAGGCTCACGAAAGGACACTTGCTACAGATATTTTAATGGGTTTGCTTAAAGAAATTGCAAAACAGCGTTCAGATTTGAAAATCATCATTATGAGTGCCACATTAGATGCTGGTAAATTTCAGGTAAGTCGATTTTAAGTCAGGTTCCGTAGAATTATAAGATTCTTGGTATAGGTCTGAGATGTATGAGGAGTCTGCTTCACAATCCGACAGAATTTGTACGTATTTTAACCCACCAGGTGTGATCCATTGTCAAATCAAATGTATATCCACAGATAGCAGATAGTATAACTTGATGAATATAGAGGTCTCAGATTTACCATCAATACCGGAGTTCAGTAACAAGATGAGACATATTTACGCTATCAGATCGTCCTTTTTCTTGTTGAAATCAGCCCTAATTACGGCTCGAGTCTGAGGACGAATAGACATTGGCGCGTTCCGACTATTGTCCAATGTCTATTCGTCCAATGTTATCCAATGTTTGGACTCGAACTATCATTGACCACATGGATTTAATTTCAACAAGAAAAAGGACGATCTGATAGCGTAAACATGTCTCATCTTGTTACTGAACTCTGGTATTGATGGTAAATCTGAGACCTAACATAGGTGTCACTCTTGTTTAAAAAACGTCATTTTTAACGCGGTGTGCCATCTATGCTTTCATATAAATATAGTTTTTTCTATAGACTTACATGTAGCTTCGATCAGTTTACCTGTTTTAACAGGCACTCGTTGTTTAGATGATTGTTTAATTTAAGAGGGGTAACGCCTTTGTTTCGTTATCGTGATTTGCAGTCATTGTACTTTCGTGATTAGTGAAAAACTCTCGTGCATGAAAGTCCTATTTTTACTATCATATCAGGATTCGTGATTTAGGGTGCTCGTGAATTAGGGTGCTCGTGAAACTCTTGATCGTGAAATCGAGTACCGATAAATGAAATTTGTCTAAAATCTCAAATTTTCGGCTCGTCACATCGAAATGTCAAGACATAACATATCATATATTGGTACAATTTTGTGTGTTTCGTGAAAAGCTTATTTTCGTGTTTCGTCCCCTCATTAAAATTTTATACTTTTAATTTCTTTCAGAATTATTTTGACAGTGCACCACTTCTTACAATTCCCGGTCGTACGCATCCTGTAGAGATATTCTACACTCCAGAACCAGAACGAGACTATCTAGAAGCTGCTATTCGAACTGTTATACAGATTCACGTTTGTGAAGAAATCGAAGGCGATGTATTGATGTTCTTAACTGGTCAAGAGGTAAGATTTCACTTCAAATTCTTTCAGTGTTATTTTAGTGCGATTGGGGCACAACAAGGCCTCTTACATTAGTAAAGCCTTTTTAAAACTTTATTGGTTTACGGAAAATATTAAAAAAACTCGTCGACTCGAGATGTTTTTTACGTGCCGACCTTTTTTCTTTTTCAATCGATGTCTGACAATTCCGTCTGCTGCAAAAATGAAAGTTTTTTTAGATTGTGTTCCGGCAAGTATAGTATAATTAAAGATACCTCGATCAACTCAGTCTAATAAAATTCCGCATTAAAACTATGTTAGATTTTACAAGGTTTTGAGGATTTCACCACGTCTGTGATAGCGTAGAGCTGAGATAAATTTGATTTATGTTGAATTGAAATCATGAAATTTAATGAAGGTCGAATCAAAATGAAGTTGTTTAATGTCTAATTTAACATAATTGTCTAGAAGAAGATCCCAAGCAGTTTAAATAACATGACAGTTAATTTATAAATCTATACATCAACAAAATACACCATAAGGATATTTTGTATGATTTGGTCGTCATACTGGAGAAAGAGGCTGACTAGTTAACGCTAAATCACAAACTTTAACGGAACATATATATATATAACGCGCAATACGTAAATTTTAACAATATCTATTTCAGGAAATTGAGGAGGCATGTAAACGAATTGGTCGGGAAGTGGATAATTTAGGTCCAGAAGTTGGCGAAATCAAAAGCATTCCATTATACTCGACATTACCGCCAAATTTACAGCAACGGATTTTTGAAGCTGCTCCCCCAAAACGGCCGAACGGTGCAATTGGACGAAAGGTTGTCGTGGCGACCAATATTGCTGAAACTTCATTGACAATCGATGGTGTCGTATTTGTGATAGATCCTGGCTTTGCCAAACAAAAGGTTTGTATTTTCTTTTACTTAACTTCATGCGATGGGCGTCAAATGACTTTTCGAATAGACAAAGACGGTCCGCTATTTATTATTTGCTAAAATTGATTCATTCCAAAGACGCAACAGTGCTCTATTTTAAAATAAAATTAAACGAACCAAAAGAGTCTTGAGTGAGCAAGATTATTCTTTTGTTACATTGCCCACCATAAAATGATGAAATAATTAAAGTACGTTAAAAAGGTCCTGTAATTTGAAAAACGAGACTTTACTAGGTCTGACTAGTTTGTAAATTAAACAAACCGAAGGCGTGGTTTGAATTTCAGTTTTAGAGGGAAAATTCATATCTATTGGGACTGGTATTTTGATTTCACTTTAACAAGGTATAAGGCTTGCCCAATTAGCTAATCCTTTTTCCAGGGTATTATATCATATTTCACAATACCCTGGCATAATTGATATCCAAATCATCTGTAAACGAACATTTTTCTCACTAGAATTAAATTGTAACATAGGCAAGGTTCGAACCCACGATACTTTAACTTCTGCGATGTCTGTCGAATCGTTAGGAATTAGCGCCTAAGACCACTCGGCCATCTAGGCTAGATATTCGATTATTCAAAGCTGAGTTATTTAAACATCCGTATACAAATGACACCTGCGCCTACCGAGATTCACCACGTGTGCGCGTTAGCAAATCAAGTGCCGCATATCCAGTATTGGATCGATCTAGATTTTGAGACATGTCATTGCGTATTTAGTCGGGGTATCGGTCAGGCAGTATGAAACTATGCAAGACTGAAACCCCTGACTAGTGAAAGATGCAATCACTGTTTAGGTCGCTTAAAGAAGCCCCAAGGAGATAGTAATTTGACTTCTTTCCGGAATTGATAGTTGCCGAGGCAATATTAGAGGCAAACATTTGAGATTGGGTTCAGACTCATACATCGTACGGCTATGTCTAGAGTCAGAAGGTTCTCCCAGGGTTCGTATCCAAGGAAATCCTGCTTGAAAATACCAGATTCGAACACAAGAACGAAAGCGATGTAGGGAGTAGCCGTTACCATGAAGCTGATGTTAATCATCATAAGCATAATTCGCATTTTTGAATCATCATTGTTGTCATTGCGTCCAGTTCCAGATGTAATATTTTCTGTATTCGCTCGGTGCCTTTTGACGGCCAACATTATAGCAGTGTTGAGAGCAATCAGAGACAACATAGGACCAAGATGTGCAATAAAAAATGCAACGCTTTCTAATATTTTGACTATATCCTTCGGATAGGCGCAGGCGTAACGAAACTGCAAACCTCCAGTGGCTCGGTAGATTACTAGATCAAAAGATCTCATGAGATTTGGAACGAACTGCAGTAAAAAATCGACACCAAATAATGACGTAAAAACGGTTGTCGCCTTTTTGACAGTGCACATGCTCGAAGCGGACAGAGGCCACTTTACGGCAATGAATCGATTTACAGTCATTGCGACAAGGAGATGATGGCTTAACCCGATGACCCAGTAAAGCGTACCGTTGTGAATCCTGCAAATCCAGAGGTCAAATTCGGGCGAAACGATGCCAAATGCAGCATATCGTATTATATAAAGATCCATCAATCCTATAACGTAGAAAATATCCGTACACGCCAAAAATCGCATATACTGCGCTATTGGTGATTCAACATAACGCGGCTGTTTAAAAACTCTAAATGAAATTAGATTTCCGATTATCCCAAATCCGAGAATAAATGGCATAACGTAGTGATCCGTAACGGTGATATAGATCAGGAAAGATTTCGGTAAAACTGAAGTTGAATAGTTGGCCGCCATTTTTAATGACGATACTCGCGAGGCAAAGTTGTTCTTTGATATGAGCTGATTTCGCAAATATTTCCTTTATGTATTGATATACGGTCACCCACTTATTTGTTAGGGAGCATTTCATTTGGGGATTATAACTTAATTAAATATAGACGTCTCGTTTAAAGTAAAGCTAACCTTGATCCCTCGATACACAAAGAAGAAAGTTTTTGATCGCTCTTCCCTAGGGCTCAGCTAAGCTGCGTGAGCATTGTCTTGTGTGGTAATCTGGAAGAACTGATAAGTTGATGAAATGTCTGTCCGGAGTAATTTTATGCACTAGGCAATGAAAACACCGCGGGCGGGAAATGATAAAATAGTGCTCGCGCTCTTTGTAGGTTTTCCTATGCGGAGAAGCCTCAAACGATAGCGTCCGGAAAATACCTCACCCTATCTACGTTCTGATTCCTAATATGCATAAGAATATGTTAGAATTCCAAACCTAATTGTTTTACATTCTTTAACATATTCCGTCGATACCTTAGCAGCTGCCATGTTAACACATTTTTAACGTCGCTGTAACGATATATTTTGAATCGCTGATATTTTCGCATGCCACCTAGATATATTGTATTTGGTGCGTTTAATTACGCAAAAAATAATATATAAATAAACGCTCTTAATAAATTACAAAGCTGTTGAATTCTTGTGGAATATTGTGTCATCGGTTATAATTGTTTCGTTGCCGCAAGATTATTGAAACAAAATTAATTCCATAAGATATTCGACAGAAGACTGTGGACAGAATGTTGAATCCCATAACGTTAAAGACCAAAATGTTGAATGCCTGTATAGTGTATATCCGCCGTTTTTAGGCGCTATTCATAGCTATTTTCGCATTTCCCGTGTGTACCAACCCGTTTGTCTTACGCTTTATAAAATTTCCATGCACCAGTCTCTGTTATCCAACCATTTACCTATGGTCACTGTTAGTTTCCGTTATTTCATTTCAATAATATGTTATTTCATTTATTTAGGTATACAATCCAAGAATCCGTGTCGAGTCCTTGCTTGTTACCGCAATTAGTAAAGCCAGTGCGCAACAAAGAGCTGGACGTGCCGGTCGTACAAGGCCCGGCAAATGCTTCCGTCTGTACACAGAAAAGGCTTACAAACAAGAAATGCAGGAAAACACATACCCTGAAATTTTACGATCCAATTTGGGATCTGTTGTGCTACAGTTAAAGAAATTGGGTATCGATGATTTGGTTCATTTTGATTTTATGGACCCTCCAGGTAGGTTTATATTATATATTTGCTAAGTTTTTCACGTCCTGGAAGCTGCGCATTTTTTCCCATGATAGTATAGTGACTCCAAAGTCCTAGTCGACTGTCAAACTCTATTAGCCCCCCTTTTCGAGTTCAGGTTTCGCTCCGAGCCTGCGGTAATCGAAAATAACAACGGATAGAGGTGATTAGGGTCATATTTTACCTTTTGGTAATACATTAACATAGCTATCAAACCAGTACTTGCCGAGATATTGAGTCCAAAAATTGTAAACAGCTGTTAGAAATATCACCCTACGCCAGTATCCGCTGTTATATTTTCAATTCGCGCATGCGTAAAAGTGATCGATGAGAGAACCGCGCGTGCGTTGAAACTCTGACAAAAGGGGCCAATCTATTTTTTTACCGTTATAAAAGTTATAGAATTTCTATTTTTTTAATCGAAAAATCCTGTTAAGTTCTATAAGTCCTTGTCCTTTAATTGCGGTATCTTGATAAAAAAATAAGTGAAAAGTTTTTTGAAGTGTAAAGTTCAGAAAACTTTACATTTTGTAAAAGCTTGCGTCATAGCTTTTGTTAAAAGGTAATTTTTGTAGGCGCCTTTGAAAGCCAATTAAAATTTCACGTATTTTCTTTGGTTACGATGGTGCCAACATAAATGCCCAGAAAGTATTATTTTGCTATTGTGATAATTATTTATTTTAGCATAATACTTAATGGTACAATTTTATCCCAAATATCTATAAGAAATTCAAATTTGTACTGTTCCTAAACTCTTGTTCGTCAACGATATCTTGGTAAAATTTAGTCTACACGTAAACTATAGCAAACTATATATTTTTGAAGAGCTTTCGTATCTTATGTGATCAAAGCTTTCGCTCGATTTTATTCGTAAATGTAATTTTTTGGGCACCTTTGAAAGCCAATTAAAATTTCGAATATTTCCTTTGGTTACGATGGTGCCAAAATAAATGCTCAGAAAGTATTATTTTGCTATTGTAATAATTATTTATTTTAGCATAATACTTAATGGTACAATTTTATCCCAAATGTCTATAAGATATTCAAATTTGTACTGTCCCTTAACTCGTGTTCGTGTTAATATCTTGGTAAAATTTACACGTAAACTATAGCAAACTATATATTTTTGAAGAGCTTTCGTATCAATTATGTGATCAAAGCTTTCGCTCGCTTTTATTTTTAAATGTAATTTTTTTGGGCACCTTTGAAAGCCAATTAAAATTTTCGAATATTTTCTTTGGTTACGATGGTGCCAACATTAATGCCCAGAAAGTATTGTTTTGCTATATTGTGATAATTATTTATTTTAGCATAATACTTAATGGTACAATTTTATCCCAATTGTCTATTATTCAAAGCACCCATTACTTTAAAGGAGCAAATCTATGTTAGCAGGTCAATAAAATGATCCATCTATCTGGAATATCTTGGTTTGCTACAGTTTAGGCTAATTTATACCAAGATATTTCTGCTAACATAAGAATCGCTACCTAAGGGTACTGGGTTCTTATAAAGAATGCTGTGAAGATTAGTACTGTGAACACACTGATTACAGATAATAACTTGTGCAACACAGCCAATTTTGGAAATATTCTTAAAAATTCTTCATATTAATTTCAGCTCCTGAAACTTTGATGAGAGCTTTGGAATTGTTGAATTATTTAGCATCTTTAGATGATGATGGTGAATTAACGGAATTAGGATCTATGATGGCTGAATTCCCTCTTGATCCTCAACTGGCCAAGATGGTTATAGCTAGCTGTGATTTTAGCTGTTCAAACGAAATCTTGTCGATCGTCGCCATGTTATCAGGTAGTAAACTTTGCAATGTAAAATTTCGATACATAATAACATTTTATATCAAACCTCAAATCATTAGACATGTTTAGATATCTCGTTTTCCCAGTCCCAGTCCCACTGGTTAAGATTTTTGTGCTGACGTCATCGTTTTTTGTGCCCGCTGATTATTTTTCCCGGAGAACACTCGTATTTGACGAGAGAGGTGGATTTTTTTGGTAAGGGTTTTTCCAAGACATGATTTCTTCAAAATCTCTTTATTAATTGATTATTATGAACATTCTGAGAATTAATTGTGAATTATAACTGTTATTTAAGTAGGCCTACTGTAAAACAGTTCAATGTTATTCCATGACTGAAATAACTATTGAAAGCGCTAAACGATATAAAATTTGATAAATTCTAAATCTGATTCGTAATTTAAATTAATAACTGAGTATAATAATTTATTTTTAAAATTTTTGTCAAAACAAAGTTTCCGTCAGCAACAGGACTCGAACCTGCAATCCTATGCGGTCGACTTAAAATCTTAAGAAAATTTGTCGTATTTCAATCTCGACGAGTTGCTCTCGTTCTCGCTGTCGTAAAAAAATCTAAACTAAATTATCTCTCGTAAACGAGAAAATTTACGAGACGCTTCTCGTTCTGGTTCTCGGAAAAACGAGATATCTAAACCTCTCTAATTATTGACTGAAATTTTAAATATATGATTGTGTTGTTATGCCCCTTTTCCTCACTGGTTTAGCTATGATAATTAAGATTTTATTTCTTTTCAAAATATTAGTTTTGCTGTAAGATATTTATTTAGCAACCGGGATATCAAAATGAGTGGCTTTAAATTACAGTATTTTCTCTCCATCGGGAAGAACTTTTGGCACGTTCGTCAACGTACAGCCGTACACTGCCTCCTGGGTGGCTCGGTCAGGTTAAATACGTGAAGTGGGACGCTGTCCTTCCCTTCAGGGTAAATCCCACTGCTAAACGGTATATAGAAAATAGATTATAAAGTGCATGATATGTACTAAGACAGGCCTAAGGGTAAATGCTTATAAAACAGACCGTCTCTGTCTATTTGAGTTAGTCACAATAAGTTGAAGTTCAGTTGGGTAGCAAAAACGTTCTACATATATGATTTAACACACAAATGAATACACTTTGATTATAAGTTTAATATATTATAGAAAAACACGTTGTAATTTTTGCTCTTTCGGCTACATAAAATAGGAAAGTAAAATGCTACTCATTTTGGTGTCTCCTGTTACAACTCCCCCTTTATACCCCGACCCTTTCCCGTCAGCTTAGTCGAAGCCGATTTCGCAGAACTTCTAGGATTTGCAGTCTTTGAATTTAGTACAGTGTACTTTTTCAACAATTTTAAGTCATTTTTCATCGAAATAAAGTCTATACAGAACTGTATTTTGCTTTGAAAAACAAACAATTTTGCATGAAATAACAAGTATTTGTTTGTACAGTACAGGCCTCGTAGTTCTCCTAAAATTTTAGGATATCCTAAAATATAACCTAAAATCTCAAAAAATCCTATTATTTCTCATAAAATGTGATGAAAATGGTGTCAATAGTGTCAAAACATTAATCGCCTCGCTTCGCTCGGCTTAAGATTTTATCATTTTAAGTTTAGAAACTTATTATGGTTAGAGTCCATTAATTTAGTATATGCATAGATTATATTGATTTATTGACAAGCAAAAATATTATGTTTGTAGTGAAGGAAAGATATTAGAAAATCCACTCATTTATCATAAAATCACATAAATTGCTAGAAAATCTCCTATAATATTACTCAAAAAATCTCCTAAAAATGTCTATGAGGCCTGACAGTATTGTATAGTCAGTGAATTAATTCACTAGTAGTTGGAGGAGTGAAAGTTCACTGTGAATATTAACTCTTGGTAGTTCTGTTAATGTAGTTCTCAAATGAAGAAACCGCTTCGACTAAACTGACCTTACAAGTTTACCTTTTAGTGATCATTTTGAGACTAATGGCGGTGGGAATGGGTCTTTGTTGCCCCCACCCGTCCCCTGTTTAGTTCCACAGTGTTTCGTCCGGCCAACGGAAGCAAAGAAAGCAGCTGATGAAGCCAAGATGAGATTTGCCCACATCGACGGTGATCATCTAACCCTCCTTAACGTCTACCATGCATTTAAACAAAGTAAGTACATGTACATTGTGTAACCTATATGAAATGCTCCTAATCTTCGCGCTCTTAGACATTCCGGTACTCTTACTCTGAATACTTTATTGCATTTACATTCACCCACGTAGGTGAATATATTAAAATTCAGATAAACATTTTTAACCGTTTTCCGATCGGAGCATTTGGGCCGGCGTAATGGGCCAAAAACCTCATTTTTGGCCTTTTTTTTACCTTAAGGTTTTGATCACAGCTTAATACAACTTATACGGAAGCTTCATTAGACCATGAGCTACCATAGTACGATCAATTTTTAATTAGGGGCCGAGCTATGACCAAGGGCCCGGATATCGAGGTCAAAAAGTCGTCGAGAGAGTCGCGGTTTTTTTTAATGGATAGCTTATGAATGAAAAATCGTTTTTCGCTAAAGTTAATATTTTCGATGCTAGAGATCATTAAAGGTTAAAATAGGTATTTTTGGCCCTCAGGGCCAATCTATCTCCTTCTCGGGTTTTGATCCCAATTGAATGCAACTTAAATGTAAGCTTCATTAGATCATGGGCTACAAAGGTACGACCAGTTTGCAACAAAATTCAAATTAGGTGCCGGACTATGACCTCGGGCCCGAAGGTCTAGGTCAAAAGTCGTCGTAGAGAGTCGCGTTTTTTATTATTGGATAGCTTATGAAATTCTAAAACACCTACAGGAAAATCATTTTTCGCTGAAGTTAATATTTTCGACGCTAGAGGTCATTAAAGGTCAAATAAATAATATTTTTTATTAGTATTATGATTATGGTTAAAGCTAAAAATGAGCACAGAATGTCGCGATTTGTTTTACAAAACGATAGCTTATCGGAAATAAATTGACTCATCAACCCATGAAATTCTCTATTCCAAGTGAGCTTCACGCCTATTGGCGTATTTTCTATGCGATGCTACTAATTTAGCGGTATGGTACATTGGTACATAGTTAAACAAACCTAAGTTATTATTCAAGAATCATGCTGTTGTATAGCCTAATTAAAGTTATTAATAGTTCTTGGTTCAGTCCCCTGTGTCAACAAGTTATGTATCACTTCATTGAACTAGTTGCATTTTTGGTGCCAGATTTAAAAAGAGTACTTGCTGGTTGCACATAATCCTTCGAGGTATGAGTTTGACTAAATAAATCTATGATAGTGTCACTTACATCTGGTACTTCGTGTTCACTCATTTCCAAATGTCTAAGATCAGTGTTTTCGGACTGAAGTTCTTTCAGTACGTCTTTAAACCGCATTTTAGTAGTCTTAGCTGATAAGCGTTTACCAAAGTCATACTCTAAGCATCCATTCACGATTGATGCGATCACCTTTTCAATTTCCCGTGTTGGATCACCTATTCCA
>JAUCNG010055555.1:0-22921 GCA_032353305.1 Cephalothrix spiralis
TACAATTTTGAATTTTCAGTCACACATCACAGGATTTGATCAAATTTTGTTTAATCGGGACGAGGTCGGCAGCTAAATATCGGGTAGTGTGGAGCCCTTAGGGGCGCTACTAATTATACAGATTTTGTATTGACTGCGAATTAACATTATATAGCATTTCCAATAAATAGGCCCATTTGGGGTAAGAGCGCCCAAGGGGTGCGCCCCTTCATCAAAAGTAAAAATATCAATATAGGCTACAAATTCATTTTAGGTGTAAACAAAGGTGTAAACTTAAAGAAAAAATGAGACAAACATCATTCAAAATAAGGTTTTTTTCAGGATTATAACAAAATCGCCGCTTTGCTATATTGAATTTCTCTAATGCTCGGGCTTACCAGCGGGTCAACTTTTCAAGACCGAGCCACGAGGTCGGTTTTGCTAGGTAAAAAATGGCGGCGGTAATCACAAATTAACATTTGGACGAGCTTGGACAATATTTTTGGAGAAATAATTTTTGTAATTGTCATGTTATGTATTTTTGGAAATCGTATCGTAAATACAAAATCATACAATAACAAATATTCAAAAATAATTATATATTGGCTTTGATTTTTTAGCCGCCAGTTTTTACTCGGGTAAGCAGGGGTAAGCGTTCTTTTATTACCTTTAGGCCTGATCGGGTCTCACCCGGCCTTACTCGGGTAAGTCTGGGCCAGTAAAAACGAACGCGCTAAAGGGGGGGGGGGGTGAATATTCAGCTGGGATTGAGTTCGGGAAACGGAAACGAGATTTGAATAAAATGTCGGGCCTATCAAAAGCTCATGACTAAGTCATGAGCTTTTACGCCTATGCATAACGGTGTCGGGAAACGGCATATTGTCCCCAAGGACCGTTTCGACTCAATCTGAGTCCGGTTCTGCAAGCGATATTTAAAATATCTATCGAGGCAGTAGCCAGCCAGCCAAGTAAAAATGTAATGTTTTTATTAGAGTACGATTGTATCTGCTTGTACTTATTAGCTGTATGGATGTATACATCATTTTGATTTCATGATCATGAATCAGCTACACAGTGGTAGATGGAACATTTTAACGCAGATTAACACAGAATCTACCGTCCCATATTTGTAAATAAAAATTTAATGACGCAGCAAATTATCTTATCATCGGACATTGTTAAGGCACGGTGTCCCTAAACGTGTATTAATTGTTTCATTTTGGGGCACAGCAATAATTTTTTGGGAAATGATAGCTGATAACTAACTCTTTCCTGATATGGCTTTAAAAATAGCTTATAACTGGCCAATTTTTGAGATATGCGCATGCGCAAAAATAAAATCTGTTAATTAGGGGCATATGCCTCTATCTGTCCGTATTACAAATGTATGACCTAAAACTAGCCGTTTTCGGGATATCAGCAATTTAAATATGTTGCTTATATCTCGAAAACGGCTAGTTTTAGGTCATACATTTGTATTACGGACAGATAGAAACATACCCCTAATTAACAAATTGAGATACAAAGATTTTATTTTTTGCGCATAAAAAAATTTACAACACCAGGATGAAAAAATTTACAAAGCGACTTTTGGTACCCAACACCCCCCCCTAAAAATGACCACTTTGTAAAATTTTTGCCTCGAAATTTTTGCCACCCAACCATTTTGCAACTCTTTGCCACTTTTGTAAAAAAATCTTCTCATATTTTTACAAAGATTTTATTTTTTGCGCATAAAAAAATTTACAACACCAGGATGAAAAAATTTACAAAGCGACTTTTGGTGTCAAAATTGACACTTTTGTAAATTTGTGCTTCGATTTTTTTCAAAATCCAGCCATTTTCAATTTTTTTCTTCAATTTATTTTGTGCAAAAATAAAAATAAATATTGATCTCATTATCCAAACTAGGTTCAATATTTTTTGTAGAAATTAAGGTTCATTGTCCAAGAAATTCAAATTGCTTGAGATGTATCTTATTTGGCTGAATTGCGGCCAAGGGTAAGGGGGAGGTGTCATAAAGGTATATATACACATGTAGTCATAAATATGTAATAGAGATTGGAGTTCGGTTACAACCGAAAAGTAGTAAAAGGCAAAAATGCTAAAGATGTGGACATTTTTTACATTTCATAACTTTTGGCACCCACCAAGAGTTCAAATAGCTTGAGATGATCTGAGATGTATCTTTAATTGCGGCCAAGAGTTAGGGGAGGGGTCATACGGTATTTATCATCATAAATAGGTGGTATACTATGTAATCAATTGATAGAAATAGAGATTGGAGTTCTGTTTACAAGCGAAAAGTAGCAAAAGGCAAAAATTTACAAAAATACTAAAAATGTGGATTTTTTTTACATTTCATCACTTTTGACACTATGATGGGTATCGGTAAATTTTTGCCTGACCCGCCCCTGTATATTGTGTACATAATGGTCAGGTTTCGCTGATAACCATCGGGATATCAGAGTTTGTTCATATAATATAACGCACGTTCTTTGACGGTGACAGACTGCAATTATGAACACAAGGTGCCTTTGGCAAGGGTTTTTAATTTCAGTTTAAAAAAATTAATTTTTCAATGCTTATATCAAAAATGTTATAAATTCGCGGTACTTTTTATACAATTGTTAAAACTTTATAACATAAATTGTTTGAGGCAAATTTAAAACATGCTTTTTTCGCTCTCGGAAAAGCCTAAGATTGTGTCATTTAATTTTTGTTATTACAGGTTCCTTAATTTAAGATGGATTTAGAGATACAGATCGACAGACAGAGGGCTGCAGCAATCAACCTGAGGTCATGTGGAGTGGTAATAGAAGAAATTTTATCGATTCCACATGATCTAGACCTAGAAGGGAACTACAAGGAATGTGCAGTCATCACAGTATTTGACCAAGTTAGCATTGGATTTGAAAGGTATATCTTAGGAATACCTCAAAATTTCCATTTCGTTAGCAGTGTTCCAAATGGAAACGTATCAAAAGTAGCTGTATTAATTAAGAGAGATGAATCGTACATAATTACCATTTACAATTCATCCAGTGCAACACCTTGGTCACCTGAGTCAGCATATGAGGTACCAGGTACTCCAAAGTATCTTTCATGGGTCAATCTGAAGACTCTAGCGATTGTTTCTAGTGTTGGACTGATACATTGGGTAGCCTCAACTAATGAGCACGTTGTACAAGGTCCCGATTATGAACACGATTTCCTGATAAAATTCGAAGATGACAAATTCACAGATGTTATATCATATATCGTATCCGACGATCTTAAAAATGGAATTCTATGTGTGAGAGATCAAGATAATGGAATTTCGATGTTTCTACTAAAACTGATGAATAAAGAAATTTCTCGACTCAACTACATCAGAGGTTGTGTATTTATCACTGGCGAAAGTGGTGATGTGGCATTGATTGGTGTCTGTTGTCATGGTGATGAAGCGATGAATATATTTGCAACAGAAATTCCCCAAGAAGACTCTACCAAAGACCATATTGACCTGTGTTGTAAAGGACATGTTCATTCAATTCATGACGTTTTTCCTGTTACAGGAAAAACAATGCAAGAGCCTGTTCATGTTCAAATTTCAGGAAAATCAAACAATTTGTATATTGCAATAAGTAACAATTTTGCAGTATACACTTTGCCGTTCCATGGAGGAAGTGTCAAATGCGAGACTACTAAATACACAACAAATCCAATATCAGGAATTTCTGTACATCCCACACTTGGTACACTAACGTTTGTTACTTCTACTAAGCAAGTCTTCACCGTGACACACCAGAATGGGACTGCATTACTTTCCCACATTGGGTCTTCTGATGATGACCTTTCAATTACAAGATATATACCATACTTGAAGAACTTAAACATAAGCAAAACAATATCTTCAGAAACCTTCTTCAGTCACACAAATTTATCCCGATCGATTCGTATAGATGATGAAAGGTTATCGACAAGGTATATCACAAAGGAACTTTTCCTCAATATGGATGATTGCAGAACATTATTTTCGAAGAGTTTATTTAAAGAAAGTGGTCTGATGGTACCAATCCAAGACATTACTGGTGATTGTGAACTTAAGAATCATGTCCCTCGGCATAAAGAGTTAGTTTCTACACCAAACACGAAAAAGAACATCCGGCAGATCATTATGGCATATATCCAGAACTATCCTATGGTAATTGAAGGATGCACAGCTGGTGGTAAAACGGCAGCTGTAGAGCACTGTGCTGCTTTAACAAATTCACCTCTTCTTCGACTTAATCTAACACCACAAACATCAATATCAGACTTCCTAGGATGTCTTAGCTTTGGTACTACCGACATTGAGAGTGGCACGAAAACAGAACAAGTTGGCACCTCAAAGATATCAGCACAAAAAAGACGAAAAATGTTTAAAAGACAACAGACCATCAGCCAGAAAATCAGTCTTGAATTTATTCCTGGTGTCTTCACCCGTGCTGTCAGAGATGGATACTGGTTACTTCTAGATGAAGCTAATCTCGCCTCCGATGAAATACTTCGTGCAATGGAGGACGTATTAAGTACAGGTATACTTCAGATACGAGGGAGCACCATTGCAGGTCAACAAGGAGTCACTGATGGATCCCTGCAGTTCAGAAGACATCCCAACTTCCGCCTATTTGTGGCCCAAAATCCTCCCGATGATGAAGCATATGCTGGAACACGCAATGTTTTTTCTGTTTCGTTACTGGCTCATTTTGTTCCAATAGAATTTCCATCAATACCGCTATATCCTGATAGCCATCAAATCATTATTTCAATACTTTCAAAGAATATGAAGCAGTTGAATCTAGCTGGTCATATTGCTTCCCGGCTCATCTCCTTGTACGAAGACACCAAAAATATACCAAGAAATAGTTGCGTTCCTTTATCTATCAGAGATATTCTTCAAGCTTGCCAAATGTTTGAAAAATGTGAAGCAAATACCATACCCATTTACCTATACATACTTTTTTCCCAGCACTTGTCAGCCAAAAATAGAAGAGATGTGAAGTCACTAGTAGGAAAATATTTTGGTCAAGTACATTTCCAAGAGCTTCATGCAACATTTGAAAAACCATATGCGCAATTAACACAATACCAAAAACTCTTCCAAATTTTTGATATGTGTTTGGCAACAAAACGGCCTGGTCTGGTTACTGGGTCTCAATTCAGTGGGAAGTCAACGGCTGTAACATGCTGGGCACGACAGAAAAACATTCAACATAAGGTAAGTGTATTTCCTTTACATTAAAATGACTTCATGCACGCTACAGAAAAAGGACATGAAATAAAAATTTTCAAGTTAAATATAGTTACCTTAAATCAAATAACTGATGAAGGTAAACTCGAACTACGTGTATATTGATATCATATGAAAAAAAGAAAGAAAAAAAAGGAATACACTCGCTGTTTCTACCATAGTCATGACTTCTATGAATCGTTCTTACAGGAAGGTATCGTGATGCAAGTTACGTGACCTACGTTACACTTATTTCTACCATATATTCTTAATATTGCAACGACATATAGGTTTCAACGCCACCATTGATTATCTCTGCGTATCGTATACCCTATTTGACAAACATAGGATTTGCTGCCTCCAAGCAAATAAGCCTTGCTTAAGACTAAAATCACATTTTCTTCCTTAATCTCTTAAATTACATTAGATCGTTCCCACTTCCCACGATAAAAATTGTTTGACTTAACATGCTTAAGGACGTCCAAAGCTTGGGACCATAAAACCAAGAATATATTTAAATGACTATACGAAATATTAACAAAATAGCATTTTCAGAATTTGTCCATTGATGTATGGCATTATTAAGATTTATATAATACAGCGTTCTAATTTTTGAGTGCAATACAATGCAGTTACTTTACGAGGCGCGCAGTGCAGAGGAAAAAAACCTGCTTGTATTGCACGAAGAAATGTACAATAATTGTTTTATTAAACAATATCACTGGTTTTATAGCTCTTTCCTACTTTTTTTAACATAAATGTTAATATTTGATCGTATTTGTTTAATAATATCTAATATTTTCCAACAGAACTTTCGAACTTATAACACATATACAGTATAGTATAAAATATTAATAAAGTTCTGTCAGTTTGTTTCATTATTTAAAAATGTCATTAAAGCTGTTTCAAATTCCGAAAACCTGGATCAAACTATTTAGTTCGCTTTTCGAAAACTAAAGTCTTTTTTCTCCCAACTTTCAAGTCACTGTCATATAAAATATCTGTTAAGTTTAGAGTTGACATGTCCCTGCCAGAATAATGCAGAATATATTTGATTCTGGAAAAAACGATGGCAGCAACTTATGTTCATAAAACTTATGAAACATAATTTTTTTTAACGGAAATGGCGTATTGCGTATTGGAAATGAGATACAGGTCATATTATGTGACATATATATGTATTTTGTTTCAGATTTACTATGTTACAGCAGAAACAACAACTGAGGACCTATTCGGTCGCATCTTACCCGACACCTCTGGTCGCTCTCCATTTCGATGGAGAGACGGCCCTGTTACAAAAGCTATGAGGACAGGACAATGTTTGGTTCTTTGTGGTATTAATCAGCCAGATGATGCAGTTCTTGAATCTTTAAATGCTGTTCTGGAATGTGGCAAAGATCGTCAGCTTTATGTTGCTAGCAATAAACTTGTCAAGGTTCATGAGGACTTCCTCGTCATTGCTACATACACAAAGGTGAAACAGAGCGACAGTGTTAAATTGAGCCCAGCTCTTCTTAGTCGTTTTCTCTGCATGAATATGTCAGAGAAAATTAGTGACAGTGACATTAAAGACACTTGTTCGTCATACTTGTCAAATCAAGAAATAATAAATATTTTGTACAACAAAATCAATAAAATAAAAAGGCCTCTCTTACTTGGTGAACTCTGCCTCCTTCTTCGAATTTCAGAAGAATTACACAAGATAACCCCAGACAGAATGCATTATCCACAGCATATTGAAACACTCACAGAATTGCTACTTGATTCAGTAGGCTCAAAAATTGGTTCGAATAGAGACTGGAATCTGCCATTTATTCCTGATAAAGACTGGTTCATCGATAGAGGATATTTTCTCAGCAGATCCCGCCATTTCCTTGCCACGATCATTGGAATAAGTATCCGGTTAAGAGTACCACTTCTACTACAAGGGCCGGCTGGAGTTGGAAAGACTTCACTTGTAAAGCTAGTTGGGATCAATCTTGACAGAGATACAATTGTTTTCAGTTGCAATAAAGAAACAACTGTGAATGATCTAATGGGGTGCTTTCTTCCTGCGGAACAGACGGCTGAATTTAAAGAAGGACCTTTATGTAGGGCAATTTCACGAGGATACATTTTTGTTGCCGACGAATTAAATCTTACCTCTTCCGAAGTTGTTGCATTTCTGACACCACTACTTACCTATCCAAGGCGATACATGAATCCAATTACAGGATCCACTATGAATGTTCATGACAAGTTTACATTTATTGCTACTCAAAATCCACCAGAATATGCAGGACGAAATATACTTCCATTGTCAGTGGAAGCCAGATTAATCAAGCTCCAAGTACCTGACTACGATGCTAATGAAGTCACAAATATAATACATACTAAAATTAAATCATTTGAAGAGTTGAGAAGTGAAAAACCAAAAGAGATCCTGGACGTTGAGGAAAGATTAGGTTACGTCTCTGATAGAGTTAAGAACATTTGCAAAGGAAGTAATCACCAAATATCACTGCGACATTACTTAAAATTGACACGGCGGCTTGTTATTCTTGGAGATCTTTATCAGACTGATTGGAAAAAAAGAATTGATATCCATATTTCAGCGTTATTGGAAACAGAAAACAAAGAACTTGTTTGTTCTATAGAAAAGAAGGATAGCAAATGGATTTTTAGTATAAGTGAAGAAGGTGAACATAGAGTATCTATTGCCTCAGAATGGCTTTCGAAGAACAATTCAGAACTTCCAGAAATCATGTTTAGCGGAGAAAGCATTCTTTTGTGTAAATTAGCTCTTGCACTGTACTGTAAGGAACCAGTTGTTCTAGAAGGACCAACTTGCTACAAAACAACGACGGTGTATCATTTCATTGACTTGGTTGATTTACAAATAAATGATACAAATTCTTTAAACATCATGTATCTGTCAAATCTTACAGCAGCTACAGATATACTAGGCAGTATTGAACCACACTCACCAGATTCGTACATCACAAGCTTTGCGTACAATTATGCGCTACAGTTACAGTACCAACAGCCAGAAATACCCCTACCAAAAAGTAGGTTACGAAGCGATATTGTTTTGTTTTACGAGAATTTCTGGTCTACTGCCAAAGATAAACTGATAAATGAAATTCAGAAGAAAGACGAGGTTGTTGCAAAAATTATGGCAGCGTGTAAAAATGACGAATTTCTCTCAACATATTCAGAAAAAGTAAAAGATATGTTCAGTGACAAGGGAAGCATTGCAGCTAATGTAAGATCGAATAGCTTATTTGCTCAAGAAATTCTTAAAGATTTAAAAACAAAGCTTTCAAGAGGACAAGGTTTTCCCTTTTGTGAAAGAGGCATTATGCCTCAGGTCCGTTTTGGAGGGATTGTACTTATGGAAGACATTGATATGCCTGATCAAGCTGTGGTTGAACTTATGAATACGATAACTGATCTCGATGCTGAAATCAACCATCCTCAGCTAATTGATCTTCCGGTTGAAATTCATCCATGTTCGAAAATTATAGCAACAATACACAAGCCATCTCTTCGAACAATATCTCCGGCGCTACGATCTCGATACACATTTATATCAGCAGCATGTCCAGAAGTTGACAACTTAGAGATGAAAAACTTCATGAACAGATATATAAAGTCTGGCAGTAATGCTGTTGTAAATTACCTCTTTGATTTCCTTGGTTTATACAAGAAACATTTTGCTTCATCATTCAGACAACTCACCGTGGCGGACCTCATAAACTGGACAAAATTTGCTCATGTTGAAGTTTGTTGTATCGATGATTGCAGAGAGCCTCTACGCTATGTTTGGGCAACACAGATGGTTTTCTTGGACAAAATTCAAAGTGCAAATATGCCTGCTGAATTCCTGAGAGATTTGTCAAATCTAGAGTTTGAAAAGATTTGTAAGAAACGAGGTTTCAGCATTCACAAAATTGAAGACAACAAAGGAATTGTCTTTATCATCGACCAAAGAACCCAGAAAACAAGTCTGAAAAATACTGGGTTAATTGTAAATGGTTCTCCTGATGTATTGAAAAAAGAAATGGTATTGACACCTAATACGATCAGAAATGTTATTCGACTTTTATTAGCTGATCTTACCTCAAATGTAATATGCCTTGAAGGTCCACCTGGCTCAGGGAAAAGCAAAATATGTGAAGTGTTTGCCAAAATGACAAGAAAAGAATTTCTCCGAATTTCTTGCTCAGGTAGTATGACTTCAGATGATCTGTTTGGATCATTTACTCCCTGCGTCGATGATAATGTAATGATATTTCGGTTTGAGGAGGGTGTTTTAGCAAAAGCAATGGAGATGCCAAATGGATGTCTTGTACTTTTTGATGAAATAAATTTAGCATCAAGTGAAGTCCTTAGTACTCTAATTGGAATTCTTAAACATCCAAAGGATAAACCCTTTTATATCCAAGGAAAAGGCTATAATTTGTCAAAAGTACAGTTCGTCTGTGCAATGAATCCTCCTGGTGTAGGAGGTGGAAGACAAGATTTACCACAGTCATTGACAAGTCTTCTCACTTTAGTCCAAGCCTACCAAATTCCCGATGAGGAGATTATGTTGATAATAAAGACAAAGTACAGTGTATATTTCAAAAGTGAAGATACTGTTTCTAAAATCATACATGTTCACTTTGAGATGTTAAAAGAGATGGAAAAAGATCCAAGGTTCGAAAATCAGAAGAATATATCATACAATTTACGAGACATTCAAAAAGTTGCTGCCATTTACAAGAAGTTTCCACAAGCAAACGAAAATGATTATATATGTGAAGAAATGCGAATTGCTCTGGCTGTGATGCTTGTATATGCTGAACGATTTGGATTCAAGTCTGATCGTGACTTAGCTTGTAAATTTATTTGTCATACCTTTGGTATAAATTACGATGACTTTAATGACCGTAAAGTTATGTTGTCTCAGCAAGGGGTTGTAATAAATTTCACCTCAAGCTTTACAAATAAATTTCCAGGTCAAGAAATAACATATATAGATGCTGAAGTGGTAAGAGATAATCATATGCACTCAGACATACGAGTATCCCTATCTGGAGATTTCGCACACAAGCTGGAGTTGGTAAGCCTATCTATCGAAAGTGGCCGCATATTGAATATATGTGGACCCCCTGTCTCGGGTAAAACGACAGCCGTAACCGAGCTTGCGAGAATCAGAAATAAGAAACTTTACGTCGTAGCCATCAATAGTGACACAGATGTTAGTGATCTCGTTGGTGGATTTGCTCCAGTTGATCCAACACAACCAGACTCTGATCAGAAACAAAAGCTTATTGCAATTGCATCACGTTTGTTAGATATTTTGCCTTTATCTCAGACTGCTAGCTTTATCGAAAGTCTAACGTGCAATGACGTCAATGCAATTAAGAAAATAACATCAAGTTGCCAAAATATCAACGCAGCACTAGCAAATAATTTGGTAACTCAAATGGAGCATCTCAAGATCTTGATTTCTTCAGATACTGGCTTTGCCACTTCATTTAAATTCTTTAAAGGTCCTATTGTCGAAGCTATGATAGGTGGGCATTGGATTCTCCTTGATAACATTGATCTCGCAAAATCACAAGTTATAGAAAGGTTGAATTCGATCGGAGAGGATGATGCGTGCCTTTACACACTCGAAATTGGAAACGAAGGGAGTGGGATACAGAAATATGTCCCACAGATTGGATATTCATGTATATGCACGACCAATTCACAGAGAACTGGTGTTAATCCTTTATCAGAGGCGTTCAAAAACCGCTGTATTGAAATAAATTTTGATTCAGTTGATCTGATGGACCAGGTCGCTCTTATTGAAGCTGTGAACACTGTTGATGATTCTCACAAGCTGTGCAGTCCAGATAAATTCAGTCTTGCAAAAAACGTGCTATCTAAACATTCTGACCTTATTGAAAGAAGAAGTTCAGGGATTAGTGGTTATTCAATCACATTCAGGAATGCTAAAAGAATGTTGAAATTGTCAGAAAACGTGGCAGACAGGAAACTAGCGCTTCAGAGCGCATATGGTAATTCCCTTGAGAATCGTACAACAGACCAGGTGCGATGGACGTATAGAGAACAAAAAACACAGCATAGTGATGGCTTATACATACAAGGACAAGGAATTGTATCTCCCCTATCATCTTCAACCATGAAAATCTTTATTCAGCACACAGATACAACAAATAGCTTGATAGATATTTTGACAAAAATTGGACTAACAAAGAAAGCAGCCCTTAGAAATGTAATGAGTACATTTTTCAGTATTTTAGACTTATCTCAAGTAAATGTCTCAGCGGAATGCATTGAAGAGGCAAACAACATTACAGTGTGTCAATTGAACCACATAATTAATCCTCCAGATACACTCAAACAAATAGGAATTGAAGAAGGTATGTTTATTGAAGGTGTTACCATGGACACCAAAGCTTCAACAATACGAGCAACTGGTCTTATAGATTTAAGAAAATCTTTGACTGTAGAATGGTCGTTCAGTATATCACCTACTTCGAGTGGCAACAAAGGTATATTTACCCTTAAAAAGAAAAGCGAAGATTGTATCATTCTCAAAGATGTTATTCATTATCTTAAGCCCTGGACTCATTTGTGTTGGATCTTCTCATCCGAACATAGTCAAATCCTTTCATTTTCAGTATTCCAGCTTACTGTAAAATACAAAAATGATCAAGTAGATAGTTATGAAGCAAGTCTGGCTAGGTCTAATGATTTTCGTATGTTACCAGGAACAGCATATTTGATGGCCAGAGATGTGTCTATAGATATGAATATTGCAAAGGGTGTACCAACATTTATCTTAAGTGGTGAAGTCGAAATTTTACCAGGTGCCGGTATAGGATTCAGGTTTGACAGCAACAGCAGTACTGAGTCTCGCAGCAGACTAGTTCAAGATATTGGTTTACAGCAAATGCTATCACTGACATTACCACTAGATGATATTGATGCCATACCAGATAATGTTTATGTAAACAATATTGAACTTCGAATAACTTCTGCTGACAACAGTATAAAAACGATCCTTATTAATTTTTGGTCCACTAAAATCTGTAAGTGGAGCAAAGTTGCTGGATTCGATTTCCTCACCCTGGAAAATATTGCTGGAAATATCACACTAAATAATATGGCTTCGCCATTTGTGTCTATGAGTGCTTCACTTACAGTTGGTCATAATAATAATAAAATTAGCATGCAAACTAAAATCCCTTCATCGGATGACTCTGTAAGATTAACTTGGTTACTGACAAAACAAGAAGACTCCGGTATTGTTAATGATGTCATAAAGAATATAACATTTGATTCAGACTACATTAACCTAAACGGGAAAATATATACTTTCAATATAGGCATGACAAAAGCAAACACATCTTTCATGAATATTATTGCCATAGACGTTTCTTGGAACATTATACCCTTTATTGAAATTACTGAAATGAAATTAAATGTTAGTCATCATCAAGACAAAGGTCTAACAGCTGAAATGTCTGGAAAAATTCGAATCCTGAATTCTATTGAGACTGACTTCACCTCATCAATGAATTCCGAAATGATGTCTTTCAATGTCTTGAAATCAAAACTTGAAAATAGTATACAGAAGATTGCTACCCAAGCCTTTTGCGAAGATTCTGCAACATTAAGATCCATACCTTGGTTCACTAATCAGAGATATTTCAATGTTGAAGTTGAAAACCTTTCTCTGTATCCTTCGAATGTAGTTCTGAAAATGAGTCTTCAAACAGGAACTTGGATTATATTGAATAAGGTATTGGAAATAGAGTCAGTTCAGTTAGACATCACTAAGACAAGCCCTGTAAATATTTTGCTTCATGGGAGATGTAAATTCTTTGGTTTTTCATTACCAGAGATAGAACTCAACCTTTTTTCACCAGACGTGAAATTAACAATATCAGAAAGGAGTGTAGCGCAACCTTTTAAACTAAATGAACTTCTGAGTAAAGTTCTAGAGCTCCACGATGTTCCAGGAATGATGCTGAGATGTATGATACCAGATGTCAAGTTACTAGAAGTAAACCTTCTAAGTCATCAAATACTATGCAATCTCAATTTCAGTGACACTAACATTAATCTGCTGTTGTTTAATTTAGAATTAAAACAAAACCAAGTAATACTTGGAGGTAATTATAAGGATAGGAAAATGCATGTTACGCTGCGTGGTATATTGTCCACAGCTGATATTAAACCAGTTACATACAATGCAACATTTCATAAAGAAACCAATAATTGTCTAATCAAATTCGATGCAACAACGGATCAAAATCTTGTAAGCCTGTTCCTAAAACAGCTAACTGGTAATAGTTTCATGAGTAGTAATATTTGTGTTACACGACTACAGCTGTATATGAAATCTACTGACTCAACAGAATTGCAAGTCTCGTGTGATAATTTGGATATGAAATTGTTAAAAATGTTTAGAATTGGTAAAGTAGGTCTTACAATGGAAATTAGAGAAGGGCGTATTGACAAACTTTATTTGTCAGGTGAAATATCCGTACTAGAAAAAGCAAACTTCATATTCAGAACTAAGGAAATATCAAAACAAAAGACTTCATTTGTTGTAGATACAGCTACAATTAAATTGTGTTTGAATGAAATAATTAAATCTTTATTGGGTGGCTTGAAAATACCCTGGGATGCATTGGAACAGCTCCCTTGGTTCTCAGATTTACAGAATGTGGTGATTGAAGTACAAACGTTTGAGATATTTCCTCCAAAAATTGAGATGAATTGTGAAATGTCACTAAAGCTATCAAATTGGATAATATTTGATAAAATTTTAACAATCACAAGAATAGAAATGTATGTTTTGCTAGACCGTCATGGGAAAAAGGAACTGAATATTAAAGGTCAGTGTGAAATCTTTCAACTGAAAATCCCGGAGGTCATCCTGACCTTACCAGCGGACAAACTTCGAATTAGGAAATGCAAGAGACTTTCAAGAGTTGACAAGAAACTTGGAGATTTCTGTTGTAATGCTCTTCGAAATGATGCAACAAATCACCTAAATTCTTTGACAATATTCCAAATTGACCACTTTGAAGCTCAACCATCCGAACGTTATGTGAATATAATAATTCGACTGTCTGATTGGAGGCCCTTTTCAGAATTGATAAACATATCACTGTCTGATATGAAAATTGGATGTGAATGGTCACAATCTGATGTCATACTTGATATGTCTGGAAAAGTAGCCCTTTTTGAATTGAATCCAATTTCATTTATGGGTAGCATAGCTAAATGCTCTGATGAAGTCATATTAAAACTGGATGCACATGCTAAAGACATTAATGTATGTGCAGTATTTGATGCCCTGACAAAGGCTATTGAGATACCATCTGAATTATGCCAGTCTGCAGTATTTGGTGATATAGTCATAAATGAATTGTCTTTTTCATTAGAAATACGAAAGAATTTTAAACGGTTCACTGTTACTCTGGGAATTAACGAAGTAAATATCCCATTTACAAATGTCATCAGCATGAAAGCAGTAGAAATTCGATTTGTTTACCAGGACCACAAAGAAAACAATGAAAATAAATGGATGGGCAGTTACATCAAAGGAACGCTTCAGATACTGGAGTACAAATTACCTGAATTCTACATACCACTTCTTTCTGGCATAAGAGATTGGGTACTTTCAATTCCAAAGGAATTATGTGTTGATAATCTGAACGTCATATCATCAGCCAATCTTGAGCAACCAATGAACCTTTCAGAGATAGTATCAAGAGCATTCAAGGTACCTCTTCCAGATATCGGCCTGACAATATATTCCACTAAATTTTTGTGTCAATGGAAACAATTTACAAAACCAGAATATATGGTTTTTGAACTGGGTCTAGAAACAATAGTGTTATTCAAAAACCCAGTACAAATGTCTCTGCATGAACCTTTTCTACATCTTGAATATAAAGCTGAATCAGAAAAAGAGCAAACAGACGTTTTAGAAACTGTAGTTCAGGGTGAAGAATGCTTCATTCAATTCAACTTAGTTCTTGGAAAAGAGGATCGTCCGAACTTAACTTTAAACGAATGCAAGATAGTTTTACCTTTAAAGAAAGACCAGTCCTGGTCCCTGAATGTACCAAAGCAAAGAATTAACTTTGGTGTATCTGACATGATCGCAATGTGGGGATGTTTAACTGGAATTCAGGGTGACCTTGAATCGGTTGGACTCCCTTGTATAGATATTTCTCTTAAAGAAATATTTATGAATATTAAGTGGAACAATAAAAGACATATTGAAAGCTTAGAATTTGAAACATTGGCTAGTGTATCTGTTCCACCCATTGAAGGTCTTTTCGAGTTCAAAGGTTTAGTTCTTCAAGTTCACAGACAAGATTCTGGTAAATATAAGCCAAAGGTACTTTGCTCTGTCAAAATATTGAAGTCCACCTTTGTCATGTATGTTGAAAAGAAAACCAAGTCACTTATTTTTACAAATGACAAGACGAAAACAACATTACTTGAGGTAGAGAATACAGATTTAAGAGTTGGCGATATGTTTAAAACATTTGAGTCAGATCAAGGCCTAAATGATATGGATAATTTGTATGATTCAGCAGGATCAATCGGAAATAATGAAACAACAACGATTGTAATATCGAAAGCCAATAAAGAAATGCTTCTTAAATCAAGAATCTTTGATACTGAAATTTGTATAATGATTAAAAAATCACGTAAGACGAATGTGCTGCTGTATGTATTCTACAATAAGGAAATAGAATGGGGTAGAATCTGGAGTGGCTTGAAAATATTAGATAGCATTGCCTTTCTACCTAAATTTAGCAACATTAAGCTCTTTGCTGTTGTATCACGGGAGAAAAAAACAGTCTTAAGCTGTCTGGAGAAAATGGAGAAGGAAGTTGGGTTAATATTTCCGGACAAGGAATTACTCAACCCGCCTTTGGTTTCATTAGAAGCCACCATTACCCTACAAGATGCCTTGCCATGGTCACTTGTTGGATTAGGGGGATTTTCCTTTCATGGATCACTAATGATCGACAAGAGAAAAGATCCTCAATTAAAAATCCCATTAGAAAATTTAAGAATTGGTAACCTGAAATTTGACTACAGTTATGTAAAAATTGTTGCCATGCAGATCCAAGTAGCAATAGGGCTAACAGTTCCATTGCCGATGGACTTGCAGTGTCAGAAACTCCATGATGCCGTTTTCCAAGGTGCTCTCGAAGTCTCTGGAAGTCCACCTTCATTTAATACATGTATCAAGCTAATGGGGAAGAATAACAAACCTGCATGGCCTACACCATTCGGTCTACATTTTATCACTTTACATTGGCTTGAAATGAAATTAGTTGTACCTGCAGATGGAACTCCTTCACTTGAAATAGGTGCGAAGGGTACTATTTTTGGTGTGACAATATCAATTATCTTACAGTTTGGAGAAGAAACTATTATTCCTAAGGGTGCTTATTTCAGGATTCAAGATTACACTTTTTCAAAAATATTCAAAGTCCTCTTCAATACTAGCCTGCCAGGATGGATTGATACTATGCTTCCAAAATTGAATGATGTAGCTTTACTCATACTACTCCCAGGTTCAACAATGACTGACATTGAATGGCCAGAGGTTGATATGAGTAGTGCAATTAAGTCAGGAGAAGATGCAGTAATTGAAGAACGAATTTCAGAATCTGGACCTTGTATAAAATTTTTCATAGATGCTGAATGGCTTGGTGTTGCTGTACAATGTTGGGGGTCATTTAGCAAACACCGACAGAAGTTTGAACTAGGACTTCGGCTTAAGGAACAAGTTTCAATTCTTGGTCTTCTGCATTTGGCTAACCGTGACAAAAGTGGACCTCCGTATGCTTACGTTTGTTTTGATTTGGAAAAAGGGCTTGATGCACTAGTCGTTAAAATGTCTTGTAACATAAGGTTCTGTGCATTTCTAGAGGTGGCTGCCGAGGTTTGTGTTGAAGATAAACACTTAGATGTTGAGATTGAAATACAAATATTCTCCATCAATTTTAAATTAAATATTGGATTCGGACCAAATTATGCAAGGGTTGATGCATTGCTGACCAATTTGATTGGAGGTGGTATCGGTAATATTGCACGTGGTATAAAGGAAGCTTGTACAAAACTTTTACGAATGGTAGAAGAAAAAATGGATGAAGCCCTAAAGGATTTAAAAGAGAAACGAAACAAAGGCAGTTGGATTGAAAGAGCCTTTTGGACAGTTTGTTCCTGGATACTTACTGCTGCCAGAGCTATAGTCAACACACTGCGAAAAGGTGTTGAATGGATAGCGAACTGTATAGAGAATATTACAGCAGCGTTATTAACTATTCACAAATTTGAATTCCATGGTGGTACCACATCTCATGGTTTAATACAACTTATGGCGGATGTCGACATGACGATTTGTACTCATCGATTTCAAACAGGTTTTGATTTTACCCTTACAAGCAATAGTAAAAGCAACAGCAATGACACAAATGAAAAAGGCTATAATCAAATAGCTCAAGAATATACCCGAAAAGATGCAATGGCAAATGGTGGTGACAAAGATCCTGGTGATGCAAACGAAGGTGATTGTGACAGAGTCAAAAGTCTTATTGGTAAATGTAAGGAAATAAAAGACGAAATGGATAAGGCAGAAGGAGAAGGTAGAGTCGAGAGTGGGCCAGGAGACACCACTGGAGGTGGCGAAACACAAGAAAAACCTGCGGAGCAGTCCCCTAAAGAACCTGATGAGCAGTCATCTGACAATAAATCTGACGAACCAGAAAAAACCCCAACTGAATCACCTGAACAGGATTCCGAAAATCCGAATGACATTGAAACTGAGCAACCTGATGCTGACTTCGAAAAACCTATAGAAGAACAACCCCCAAGTGATCAAGGTTCAGAAAATTCAGATGATGATAAAACTGACCAATCTGAAAACGATCAACAAGAGCCTATTACAAATGACAATATTACAGACAATCAGTCGGAAAATGAATTGAATGAAGATATACATAAAGAAGAAACATCTTCCGATGAGGAAAATCCGAATGACATTGAAACTGAGCAGCCTGAAGCTAACTTAGAAAAGCCTACAGAAGAATATCCCGCAAGTGATCAAGGTAAAAGTGAATCGACTTCAGAAGATGAAGAAGAGCCCAGAACTGATGACAATATTACAGACAGTCAGTCGGAAAATGAAAATGAATTGACTGACGACATAAATGAAGATTTGATCAATAAGAATGACAATACAAACAAAGAAAATGATACTCGTTCTGAAGAAACATTTTCCGATGAAGCATTATCAGATAACACTACAAATGATCCAAATGCAATTGGCGAATTTCCATGGGATGACCTAAATATTATGTCAAGTAATGAATTGTCAGGACCTGCTACCGGCATAAAAGGAAGACCTGTACAACCTCCATTGCTAATTACCTTCCCGGAAGTAAGTCTTGACATTATGGAAGACAAAGAAGATGAAAATTTTGAAGAGGAGCCACCCGGTAATTTTGAGGACAAAGCTGCCAAATATGTAGACAATGAAGGCCTAGCTGGAAAACGAATAAAACAACAAGATAGTAAACAAGAGTATGAATCTACTGATGAACTTTATGATGATGATAATTCAGATAATTCTCAAAATCATTCATATTCTGATGAATCTGATGGAGAAACTCACGACAAGTATTCAAAATCTGTTATTAAAGGCCAGGGCATTTCAAAAATGGGGTATCAACAAGTTTTGGACACTGATTTACAGCATTACAACAACGCACTACGTTGTGTGATTCCAAATATTCAACAAGTTCTTGATATCAACATTCCAATATGTACAAAACAGACACTTAACTCTAACAAGGTCTTACAAAAAAGTTATGGTACTGTTCTTGTAGACTTCAGCGCACTCAACAAAGAGCCAACATCTCAGATTTTATTTGCCATCGCAGAAACAATGAATAGACTAGGTTTTCAATTTCAAATTCTTCTCACTGGCGATATTTTCTTAAGTGATCCGATTGTAGCAAAGGAATGTAGCGATGTGTGGACCCCCATTACATCAAAACGAGTCATCAATTATGCAAATGGTTTTCAACAAGATAATTATGACCCTAATACCAATGATGATCCTGAAGTTATCGCAACTAAGTCAAAATGGATTATATCATTAACAGAAATTCGGCTTCCTTTCTTACCAAGTGTTATTAAAGAGGCAGCATCAAAAATTATCTTTGGTTGGGTTGAGATAAAACAAAGTGTTCAGCTTGGAATATCTTATTCACATAGTCCAGATGATGTACAATCCTTTGGTTCTAATTTTGCTGATTGGATTACAGAACTTGCATTGAAACAATTGATTGAATCGAAAGAAGAACGAATACCAGAAACATCACCATCTGCTGACAACTATTACTTAACTAAAATACCGGTGATTAAGGATAGGAATTTTAGTACAATAAAGAAATGGATTAATGGTACCGA
Organism: Cephalothrix spiralis; assembly: GCA_032353305.1. Taxonomy (NCBI): domain Eukaryota; kingdom Metazoa; phylum Nemertea; class Palaeonemertea; order Archinemertea; family Cephalotrichidae; genus Cephalothrix; species Cephalothrix spiralis. Next base: position 19,733 of record JAUCNG010055555.1, read on the forward strand.
ATATGCTACAACACCTACCATATCTGGAAACAGGGAAATACGGATAGGGTCGGAAATACCAGTTGCAAATATCAATATCAATCCATTCTCACTTATTCCACAAACTTTACAGGGCAATGACACAATAGATGCTTGGGACGGTATCATGAATAGTTTGCAATCAAAGATGCGGTCCATACGCACGGCATTCTCCTCGATTCCCGTAAACCTGTGGACAAGGTATTCAACTTCTTCAAAAGGAAAATCTCTAAGCATTAGGGGACTTATGAACTGGTATGTAACCAATGGAACAAGTACTGAAATTTGGCAGTCGAAAAACAGAGGAGGAAGACACCAGATGTCAGTGTGTTTTGTCTTGGCTTTAACATCAGGTACAGTTACTTCAAGAGCCGAAATCGCCATTGCCATGTTGGCGATGTGTGATGCGTTTGAAAAACTTAAATTATCAACGTCATGTGTTGCTTTTTCTTCAAAGGTCACGGTTATCAAGAGAACAAATGGTGCGGCATGGGAAAATGACTCAAAGATGCGACTGCTATCTGCATTGTCTGGTAACTTTGATGATATCCAGCCTAAAAATCAATCAGTAGATATTCCAGCGTTATATACTGCATTCCATCTTCTAGTAAACGATTCTAATGTACGGCCACAGGATCCATGCTATATGATAGTCTTTACAGATAATGGTCCGGGAATTCAGGCAAGACCTGATGTAGAAGCGTTTGCAGCATTTGCTGAAAAATCTGGCGTTGAATGTTGGGCAGTTGGATTAGGTACAGCGGCATCAATGGCACGATATTACGGATTTCAACGATTTGTCATCAGTGAAAACCCATTCAACATTGATCAGATTGTTCATGAGATTTTCTCAAAACAGTCAACAAAGCTTGAAGTAATGAAATACGAAGAAATCGATCAAAAGCAATTGGTATGGGATAAAATTGATAACATCGTCGAGGATGGTCAGAAGCTCTCTTTTCTTGATGAGTCTTTTAAGAAAAGAAAAATACAGTCTGAATTAACGAGCTCACAAAGACGAAAGTATTGTAACATCCTTCTGAGTTATTTGGACAAGAAAAAATCAGAAAGTAAGTAAAAAAAAACTATAAATCTTTCACGTTTTTAGAATTTAGCGATATAGGCATGTAACAGTTAAATGGACCCAAAAGTCCCATAACAAACTTACCAGCTATACTCAGACGTATGCGCCGCTGCGCCCTGCCTGGTATATATACCATATGCCAAATACAATTGCATTGTCAAAATTGAGAACACGTGCCCCGATGACGTCATATCCGGAAGTAATTGATATCTCAGAACTTTTTAATGCTAAATTGATAAAATTAGGTATTAAAAGGTATATTTCATATTCTAAAAACAATGGCAATGTAAAAATTGAGGTCACGCGATCTGATGACGTCATAACCGAAAGTAATCGATGTCTCAGAACCAATTCATGCTTAATTTATAAAATTTGGTACTTATGTTATATCTCATATTCTAAAAATAATGGCAATGTAAAATTTGAGGTCACTTGATCTGATGACGTCATAACTGGAAATAATCGATATCTCAGAACCTATTTATACTAAATTGATACAATTTGGTATTTGGGGTAAATTTCATATTCTAAAAACAATGGCAATGTCATAATTAAGGTTAAGAACCTATTTATGTTAAGTAAATTAAATTTGCCCTAGGGTTAGCATAAGCGTTGTGATAGAGTGGTGGTTAGGGTCAGTGGGATATGGTCAATTGATTAATTGTGCACAAATTCTTCGGTAGCCTCGTCTAAAAATTTCAAGAATCTACTCTTGAGCCACGTGTTGAAGCTAGCTTAAACCATCTACCTTAAGAAATTATTTGCAGTATTTTCAGGTATTTATGTATAGATCAGAATGAAGTTCCTTTCCATTTTTTCTATCATCTCACTTTCACTTGTTTCTTTGTTATGTCAACAATTCACAGCGGGAATACCAGATTTTGGAGTCAAATTCAGGCTGATGTCCAGTCAAAACGACCAGATGCTTTGTCGAGGTAAGTCATCATAAGAATTCTTAATGTACTAGACAATGAAATGAACTAATCACAAATTTATGCGGGTAAAAAAATATTTAAGGAGTCTATAGCGCGGCATAGCGTTAAAACCCATACACATTTACTCCTATAGCGCTATTTCCCTGGGTACGTACGGTGTTGACAGGGGGTTGTCTTAGGCAGTTAGAGATACAATTCCCAACAGACCAAACGTGACACAATTTATGATTAAATTTAAACCGGAAGAGCCTCCATTTTGTCATAATTGAACCGAAATTACATCTAAATCAAATTAATTTTATTATTTCATATTTCACAGGCCCTGGGTGGACTCCAGTTGGTGGCATGAACATAGGAAAATGCGACAAGAAAACAGACTCTAATACTGCAGACGGAAGCTGGTGGACCTTAAAAGAAAGTACAAAACATCCTGGCTATCATCTTATCGTTCATGTCACAACCAACCGTAAACTGTACGCCAATGGTCGCCGAAATGAAATCGGTTTAATTGAACTCAAATATTACGAATATGATGACCAATTTTGGCAATTCCGTCCGAAAAATGATGCCAGCAGAAATTTCCAGCTTATGAATTTCGATGGAAATTATAAGTTGTTCTTACGAAATCATCCAGTGCCTAACATCGGTCTTTGTGCAGGAAATATAATGGATTATCCAGATCAGTTCTTCTACTTTTTCGATCCCTGATGGGGAAGTTGAAGCAGTTTCATTTTGGCAGCTCAAGGTAACTAAACAAATTTTGCTCATATAAAACATACTCCGGCCTAAGAAGCCTGAAACAGTAGGCTAAGGATGAATCCCATCAGACCAAAAACTTAAGTGTAATCTGATAAATTGTCCGATTCAATAATTGAACTTAATGTATAACATCATAGGATTTGAAGAAAATGTTCATATTTCCCATCTGAACGCATTTTGATATTGATTGTTCAAATGTGTGCATATCGCAACACATATTTGTAGATTAGCATGATACAAACATAAATCTGGAACATCTGAACGGTTGTGGCTGTTCTAATGTCTCAACGAAAACGGAAAAATAATTGAACACTTAGGGGGCATTTGATTTACGCACAACTGCGTCGGATTAACCCACTTCAGAACGCGGTTGTCTAATTAAAACGAAATGAA
>JAUCNG010055556.1:0-14509 GCA_032353305.1 Cephalothrix spiralis
CAAATAAAACAATGATTTGGTGCAGAAATACAATGATTTCTTTTTTACCACCCTAAATCCCATACTAACTCGAGAGAATGCTATTTTCAATCAATCTAAAATTAATCTGGAATAGTTTCAGTTCAATTCAATTTTGATAATTTTTTTTGTAAATTGAATAAAAAAATTAAAAAGTCATAAATAATCACATTTTCGAGAAAGGACGTTCATTTTGAGAAATTTAAGATTTTGGTCCTTAGGTTTATGAACTTCCTAAGTAGGAGGTAAATGCCATTATAAAGGAACGTCCTATCTCGGGGGGGGGGAATGTTTGTGAATTTTATACGACGTTTCTTATTGAATTTACTGTTCACGAAAAAATTTATAAAAATTGAAATGCACTAAAAATATTTCAGATTAATTTTAGTGTTTAAATCATCTCGATATGCCTCACTCAGTATTTCATTATTTTTAATACTGTAGATATTGCCCGCAATAAACATACCGAGGCACAAATAGTATTCCTCTCGATTTAGTACGAGATTTAGGGTGCGAAAAATTTCGGGAGAATCATCGTAGCTTCCTTTAGTTATGATCCGATCTGCACCAAATCTGTTCTAGATTCGGGCGAGTAAACCATGCATTGGGACACACTGTAAAGCTTTGCAAATTTTGTTTTTTGGGGTTCTTTAATACGGTTAACTAGTTCGATTTGTGAGCGTAAATATACTAGTTTCTCTGAATCAGTTTATCGATTGAAGGTGATTTAAAAGAATGACTTACCTGTTATTCCTTTAATAAGACTAGTATCCCGAAACTTGGTATTTATTAACTAATAATAATAGTCAAGAAGTCCTTATTGAATTATTTCCTAGTAGCCCAAAGATCAAATGAGATCCCGTATTTATGAACTAGGGCCTGTACCAAATTATAAACAATTGATTCATATGGCATATGGCGAATTTAGCGCAAAATGGCAAAACGGTTTTGTTTTTGTTAACGCAATTAAATGTGTGAAATTGTTATTGGATTTTTCGGAATAAGTGAAATTGTTTGTATTTTCAGGACTAATAAGCATTGTCATTGTTATGCTTCATGATTTGAGAATTTGAACCATATGGCGAAAATAGCTCAATCCCTATCTTAGACTGAGGACATAATTATTGAGGACCCTCTTAATGATCCTTTATAGTTCTAAAATGGTATATTGGATTAGATTCACTAAGCTGACAAGTGGCCCTGCGACTCCCATGGTTTAGACCGAACCAAACGCAGCTGCTACGGTTGTCGGCTTCATGGGTTCAGTGATTCCTTTTATGAATAAATTATAATTAAAGTTGCAATCAATCGGGTTATTATACCAGCCTTACATTGCTATGTAAGACTGGTTCACTGTCACCTTATATGGTATCAAAATTATAGTTATTTCCTTTATCTTGGTAATTAGTACGTTTGAAGATATTTTATCCAATACATGTAACTTAAAGCTGCAGTCAAACGGGACATTAAATCAGTCTCAATTGGCCATGTTAGACTGGTTGCTATGAACGCGGTATATAGGATTTGGGCATCTAGTCCGCCAATTTATTCTTGGAATTTCAAGGGAAACACAAGAATAGCTATTCAATAGGATGAAAACCACAAAATATTCAGTAAATAACAGTGAAAATAGTCTATATTATGTAATCGAAACGGCCTTATGGGCTTTATATTTAAAAAAATTCGAATACAAATTTAAAGATTTTTTTCCTTCAATCCTAAAGCTTGTTACCAATCATCCTCTTCTTCGGATACATGCACAGCACCTGGAAGAATAGAAAAAAATAATGAGAATCAGTGATAACGAATGGAAAGGAAGAAATACTAAGAGTTCCATATAATATATATAAGCACCAAGATCTAAAATTTAATATTTTTTTGGTCGAACTAAACAAGGTCCACGGGATTGAGAATTCTATGAAATTTATAAACAGGAAAATATGACCCTGCATTTTTACCGGATGGGGTCCGTTTAAAAAAAATGCTCTATCCCGATCCCATTTGTGAAAAATCCCGTCCCGTTTGCCATATATCAACCCGAAATCAAGCTTTTTATAGTAGTTTTGCATTGGGGAGTGCTTTAAGAGGTTTTTGTTATCGTCTTAGAGGTACTTGTAATCATTGAAACAGCCAGGCACCAATTTATACATTCTATAAGCAAATCCCGTTACCGTATTTATTCCATTTCCCGTCTCTGTATCCGTTTGGTTTCCATTTCCCGTCTCCCATACCCTCTTATTTCAATTTCCCGTCTCCCGCTGTCGTTTAATTTCTATTTCCCCGTGTCCCGACATTCCCTGAATCCCGTGTCCCATTCCGTGGGCTTATCCCGATCCCATAAGGGTCATTTAAGGCCTATCCTGGATCCCATTTAACCACCATCTGGGCCCTCATTAAATATTTAGTTGGTACTTACTTGGGAAGCGTTTTTCAATCTGTGTTTTAAAATGATCTAAAATATTTTGGGGCGTGTGTTGATAGGACTCATTGTCCGTTCCTGCAGTTTTTTGGGTCTGTAAATAAAGGGAAAACATAAATATAATGTAAGCCGAAAAAAGTTATGCCTTGTTATATATAAACTTTATTGGTTTAAAGATGATATACATGCTGCAAAACTGAATTGTGTACCCTCCTCAGGGTACAAAAATATTTACAGTGAGTATAGCCTCACGTGACAAAATCACATACAATAATACAGACGTCGACTCAGACTCGACTGTGACGTCATTATCATTAACTCGGTAACGGCTGATTTTACGTCATATAATTGTATTACAAACAGATAGAAACATGCCCCTGTTCTTTCAAAATCCGTTAAAAATTTCGATTTGCGCATGCGCAACCCTAAAACACGACTGCGCATTTCTCGAAAACGACAAGGTAACTTTTTTTCTAACTGCGCCTGCTTTATAAGCATACATCAGAGGTAAATCCCCGCTAATCATATTTCTCGGCACTCAAGTGTGACTAAACCCGCCTATCCGTCAGCCGTGCGATACCTAGCCAACTAAGTCAATCAAAACTCACCTTTTTAACCGGAGCCACTGGTTTCAGCTCAAAGCCAATTCTAATTTGACCCAAGAGATCAGCTGTTGCAGTTCCAGGAGTTACTGGACTCGGTTGGAATGTAGCTTTAGATATAGAACTGTTGATGTTAGGTGCTTCTGGTTTTACTTCAACATTGGCAAGTTTGCTATCGTCTTGTATATTTTCAGTATCAGGTCTAAAATCCAGGAGCCCAGAAATTGGGGGTGGAATAGGTATGTTCGGGGGGTTAGGTTTTACTTTTTTAACCGGAACTGGTGGAAGCTTTTTATCACATGGTTTAGGACGAATTGTTGGTTTATTTGTTACCCAGCTATCGGGCTTCTTATTATTGTTGATAGGTTTTGTGTGTCGAACATGCTCTAAATCTGTTTTTTCATCTTTTTTATTTGTATAAATTCTCGACACCGAACTTGGTGGTTTCGATGGGACCAATGGTCTTGGCGATGAAGTGTTCATAATAACATCGCTTTGAGATTTTTCTTGTTTATCTATATCGACTTTTGGTGAGCGAACTTTTTTCGGAACCGGCGGAGGAACGTTTGGTAATTTTGGAGGAAGCAGCGGTTTTCTCTGTTCTCTTTGCCCGGCGTTGGATGACTTAGAAGATGCAGAAGAAGTTGATTCATCATTTGTTCCTAGGTGCGTAGGTGACTGGTCATGATTTACGTCTGTTGTTCCAGATGGCGAGACCTTTCGTTGTTTTGGTGGCGTGAGTGGTAATAGTTTTCCTATAAAATTAAAACCGAAAAAGAAATAAGAATCAAAATAAGATGTAGTATGATCGGCAACATGTAATACTATATAGGGTGTCCCAATAAAAACAGCCAGATGACGTCACAATTTTACTTAATTATGAATATTTTAATAATTACAAAAATATATATTTGAGAAAATAGGCTTCTCTTCCGAATAAAAAAGATTTGGTGCAGATCGGTTAATAACTACGGGAGTTATGATGATTCTCCTGAAGAACCTCTGGTCTCATTTTCCCTACTCTAAATCCCCATATTAAATCGAGGGATTTAAATTAATCTGGAATATTGTCAGTGCATTTCAATTTTTAACTAAATTGAATAACAAATTTTAAAAAAATTAAAAAAGTCATAAAATTCACATTTCCGAGAATCACATTTTTCGAGAAAAGACGTTTATTTTTGTGTTCCTTTGGGGAAATTAATGTAGCTCAGTTTTTGTTGGACAGACTTGTACCAAATTGATTTTATTTGAAAGACAAGACCATGATCTATCTAGTGATCACTAGCAGCGATATGGTCATTTCATGATTAAGTCACAATATGACGTCATCTGGCTGTTTTCCATAATATTGGGACACCCTGTATATTTTTGTTGATGTATAATTCCGATGGAAATTCACTGACACAATAATGCAAGATCAACAAATGGAGAAATAAGACCATATTTTTTAAGCATATTCATTAATTCCGTTTAGGATCAACAAGTTAGTGTGTCCGCGATGGGGAAGTGGTAGAGTCATGGGCTTTTCTGCCGGAGGAGCCTCAGAGGAGGGCCTGGAAGAGGGAGTCACGTTTACGGTTTTATTTTCGGCCATTTTACATTAACGGTCGCAAATATTTCCGATTTTAAGTTTACGGAGCACCATTCTTTACAGAACACATAAACAAAGATATCTATGCAGTTTTCGTAGATTAGCCTTAACACTGACCCAATTTACGTTTTACGCCATGATATATTACTAAAAACGGTTTATGTTTACGGCAATTATCTATATTACGGTTTACGACAACGGAATTGCACCTAAATACATTTTTTATGTTTTACAATTGCTGAATTTTATTTTAACTGAAATGTTAAAATAACGAAATCTACGTTTTAAAACAAAACACTACTACCAATTTTAGGTTTACGATTTACGATTTACGTTTGACGGTCATTTTAAACCATTTTTTGGCTGATTTACGGTTTACGAAAAACCCTTCCAACCCTCCCAGAGGTATAACGAGATCAAGTCATGTTTGCATTCTAACTTAACAGAGACAAGCTTACAACATACACTGAGCAGTATCAAAGTGATGATGACCTTTGGCAGTATAATATAATAATTGGGAACGTCTCTCTAGTCCGAAGGTTCACTAGTCCGAAGATTTAGGAAGGGAATTTTGACTTACATTGTAGAATATTTTTCGAAATTTAAAAAACTGAACATTATTTTCTGGGTGTTTTAAATAAAAATAAGACCAAACATTTTTTAGTAGAGAAAATATTTTTTGACTTCAATTTTTTTTAAATTTTGACTTATTGATTAGGGTTAGGGTTTGGGTCGGTTAAGGTTTTTGGTTAGGGCTAGCGTTAGAGCTATGGTTAGAACTATGGTTAGGATAAGAGTTAGGGTTAGGGCGTAATGTTTAGAATAACGTTCAGATTTTTTTTAAAGTCAAAATAATTTTCAGTTTTTGAAAATGTCGAAGAAAAAAATTCTAAGTCAAAATTCCCTACCTAAATCTTCGGACTAGTCAACCCATCCCTGAATAATTACCTTTCACAGGCGTATCTTTTACATCTTGCATTTCTTTTTTTATGCTTTCGACTCCACCTTGCATCGTGATAAATTCGTATATGAAATCCAGTTTAGAATCATTATTTAGGTCATGTTCATTTACACCAACGGCTGCAAAAAACTCCTTCAGAGTAGGATCATTTGTGTCAAGCTGGAAACAAACCAGAAATTATTAAAAAAAAATATAAAAAAGCATCAGGCCTCACAATCATGTTTTGCTCTCTTAATTTTAGGATTTTAGGAGGATTTTTTTTAATTTTAGGAGACTTTTGAGCAATATTTTATGAGATTTTAGGACATTTCCTTGCAATTTATGAGATTTTATGATAATATGTGTGGATTTGCTATAAACAAACACATATTATCATAAAATCTCATAAATTGCAAGAAAATGTCCTAAAATCTCATAAAATATTGAAAAGCAAAAAAATTTGTTTGTTTAACTACAAACAAAAATTTTTTGCTTTTCAATAAATCAATATAATCTTTGCATATAATTAATTAGGAGACTCAACCATAATAAGTTTTTAATTTTTGTCCGCGCCTTCGCACAAATAAACTTAAAATTATAAAACGGTAATCCGAGCGAAGCGAGGCGAGACTTTTTTTGACACCTTTTGAACCATTTTTATCAAATTTTATGAGAAGTAATATTTAGGAGCATACATTATACAACTGCATACAATGGTCATATTTTAGGAGATTTTAGGAGGAATGGTCATATTTTAGGAGGAATAGTCATATTTTAGGATATCCTAAAATTTTAGGAGAACTGCGAGGCCTGAAGCATACTTAATCATCTCTTATATTATTCCTGTAAACATGCAGATATATGGCCGCCCGGTTAAGCATGCGAATTTTAACCTCATAGTCGTTTCCCGCTTTAACCTCATAAGCGTTTCCGCTTCCGTTTTAAAAAAAGTTCCCTAGCGCGTTTCAATTTCGGCCTTTCCATAATCCGTAGCCGTGTGTCACTTTCCGGACATTGAGATAGTGGTGGGTGTCTTGTCATGTTTAAGTAATGGGGGCATTAAATGTCTAGATAACTACTGATTAAGGTGGTTGATTTCAGTCCACGTCAGTGACAAATGATAGGTGTTTTGTCTGGAGTACGCAAGAAGGCTTCCTGGGTGGCTCGGTCAGGTTAAATACGTGCAGTGTGACACTGTCCCTCCCTTCGGGGTAAAAATGCCACTGCTAATCGGTATATAGAAAAAAGATTAAAGTGCGAGTTATAGGGTAAATGCTCAGCAAGCGCACCATTATGTCTATTTGAGCCAGTCATCTGACGCCCTATATAGAAGAAGAGAGTTAATGGTTATGTGTTTTCGGTCTTGGTCAGAAAAGTTACAACCATATCAATTTAGGGGTGACCTATTGTAGCCTATTCAGTCTGGGTCATACTCTAGTAAACAAGATGTAGATAGCTGTACTACAATCTTGATCGGGTATAAAAATTCCCGGAAAAAGAAGTGTACTTTAGCGCACTATCTGGGTCAGAAAAAAGACGGAATTTCAAGTTAGTGAAGGGTTGGTTGGTCATTTTTTATTTTGAAAAAATTCACGCAAAAAATTTGATGCAGCGCTGCTTACCTCATTTTGTCCATCAACACCAACGTGCTCGACATGCCTAAAATAGATTCATATTTACAAATAAGTTAAATGGTGTTATAGCTGGTCACGTCACATGATTTATACAGATTTTATCCACGAAACAACCAGTTTTTAAAGCAATTTTTGATTTAAATTAAATTAAAGAAAAAACTTTTACTGCCACGTGGTCAGATAATAATTAAAGTGAGGTCACGTTACTAATGAATTACTTCAAAATTTTCCCATCCCAGGGTCATATTGTTCGTCGCTAACCATAGATATGATTATTGATGTAAGCTGAACTTTGGTTAATCGCTCTGCAAAAGATTTGTCTGAGTTATTTATTCCGCAGTCATTTTGTTGCCAATCCTGCTCGAAATCGAAAACGATCGCGCAGAATAAAAACAATATAAGAAAAGGAAGGCTGAGTTATATTCTCTGCGGCCATTTTGTTGCCAATCCTGCTCAAAATCGAAAACGATCGCGCAGAATTTAAAAAAAAATGTAAAATGATTTACTAAATCTTATGCTATAAATACCAACCTAAATCCAACGGGAGAGCTGATATCCTTTTTATTAATGACATTGGGGATGACCTTTCTTTTCAAATTTACAACATGTACCACTTTATTTTCAACTGCTGGTTGAGCTAAAGAAAAGAAGAAAAAATTCTTCGATAATGTACAAAAAGAAGAGGAATTGTGTGTCTTAAAGTTAGATACATGTATACACAAATGAACGGAAAAATTGGCGAGGGCAAAATTGGTACGTTTTCGCCACCCCAACGGTTTTGCATGTATTGGCGGGTAGTTGACCCCCACAAACTATATAATTTCTGGAAAGGTCTTGGAAAATGCTGATCCCACCCCCTGTCTGAGGGTGGGGGACAAAAACGTGATATTTAATTTAGGGGATTTCCCTGTCTCAAAAATCATGTTTTTTGCCCCACCCCCACACAGGGGTGGGGCAAAAATCTTAACCCCCGAGTTAAGTTTGTGGGGGTCAACTACCCGCCAATATGCAAAACCGTTAGGGCGGCCGAAAATGCTACAAATATCGCCCTCGCCAATCTTTCCGTCTATTTGTGTAGTGGTTAAGTCGGGCTAGTAATCTGGAGGTTCTAAGTTCGAGTGCCAGGCGTTCCTCCACCACTTTCCATCGTGAAGAAGAACCATGGGCAAGTTCCTCAGATCACATCGATGACGGGAGTACTAGACTGAAGATGCCAGTGCTGCTCATGTGTTGAGACGATGTAAGGAAGGGTGGTCCCATATTCCCGTACTTATTTGACCTATGTTTGACTCAAATTTCGCTTGAAAGTGAATTTGGAGCTATAGAACACATCGTAGGCCCATTTGTGACTTGCAAGTGTCTAATAAGACGCGTGTTTGTGAGAAATTATAGGAAAACTTTCCCTATAATTTCTCACAAACGTCATATTAGACATTTTCAAGTCATAAATGGGCATACGATGTGTAACGTGTTCTATAGCTCAAAATTCACGTTCAAGCCACATTTGAGTGTCGGAGACCATTCCTTCAAATATGATGTTCCCTGTTCCCGAAATGCTATGTTCCCGCATTTTTTTTCTAAATGTTCCTGTGTTCCCGCCCATTTTACCCCTATGTTCCTCTGTTCCCGAATACCCCTTACAGAGTCTCAGTGTTTAATTTGTGTCAGTTTTGTAATATTTTTTCAGCTTATTTAATCACCTCAGAAAAAGGGCGTTTAAATTCTTACCTGATCTTACCACACGCTTTTTATTCCTAGCTTCTAATCTTTCATTAACTGCCTTAAAAAATCCGTCCGCTTCACGTGTGTCAGAAAAATTTAGCCCTGCTATCGAGTGCTGCAATGAAAATGTAGACACATTGATTACATAGAGTTTGAAATATACTATAATACCGCGTATCTAATGAATACATGTATATACCACACATCTATTAATCCAATGAGCTTTTTATCTATTTTACCGACTAAAATTCGCAGATTCATTACACGTACGGTTTTACCACTGTAAAACTGTACAAGTACGTTTCTCGTCCATATCAATTGATCTTAATTAGCGCGGATGAATTTCTCTCTCCTAATCTGTCACTAAAGATCACTAAACGCTCGAGCCGGGTCAACTCGACCTTGAACTTGCCAAATGCTATTTGCTCATAATATTAAAATGATTTAAAAGACATTATTAAATGAGTTTTAAAAGACGAGATATAATCGGTTTTATCACAGGATAGGAGAGTAAAATTTTTTTTTAATGTTTAAAACATGATAAGAATGTTTAATGTGTGATAAATATATAAATGAACATCTTGGAATCTTTTGGTAATTCTTTTGGACAAGTTCTGGTACGCGTTTTTGAGCCTGGGAGTGAATCGACCAAATCGCGCAGTATTATAATATACTCGAGGAATTTTATTAGTTTTTGAACCTGGAGTGGTTTGGTTGATTCCTCTGCGCAAAGTACCAAAATCATCTACTATCATTCTTCTTTTCTTATGATATTGAAATCATTTATTATCTTTTTCTATATGATTAAAACCAATTAAATCCGCCGATGTAGTAACGTTAGGGATCGATAAATAATATTTAATACTTACATCTGTATCAAAAACGTGAAAGAAATTACTACTTTTCTTGTAAGTGAATTCAGCAAACATATTTTGTTGCCATAGGAATGCTGCATTCTGAAAAATAACGAAAGGAGTATATAAATTATCATCATAAAAAGTATTATTACTTAATCATTGTTAAAAACTGTCAAAAACATTCGCAAATTTGCCTTTTTATATTAATGGAAGTGAAACAGGCCTCATATTCCTTTAATATTGGCGTTCTATTTTTTTGACAAATTGATCCATTATGTTCTTAATGAGATTTTCTGACAATTTATGCGATTTCATATATGCTGATTTAAGAAATTCTAGTACTAAAAAAATACATGACATTATGTTAAACCACTATAATATTTGACATTTTTCGCCGGCGTTCTTGGGTAAACATGCTATAATGATAAATAAAATATCGAGCCGCGCTAACAGAGGTCAGCATATATTCTTGACCCTTTTGATAATTTTTTTACACAGGTCTCATTAAAGGTTATTTTCATATTTTTTATAAACACCCCCTTTTATTGTTTTTTCCTCCAAACAATTTGTGGATCCTTTTTCACATTCACCTCAAATTTTTCATGACCCTGTGATTACTTTGTCAAGCTAGAGCTGATGCGGCCCCGCGATTAGGAACGAGGTCCATCGCGAGTAGGATACACATCTCTCCTACTTCAGCAGGGAGGAAAATTAATACGAGGCTTGAATGGAAGGATAGTTACCTGTGTATCATACAGCCTGAGGAAGTAAGATTTCTTAGTGCAGTCCCTCACAAGTGCTACGACTCCACAGTACTCTTTGCCCCAACTATCATGCTTTTTTGGATCAGCTATATAAAGTTGTACGACGGCAGTGGCTAGTGTCTAAAAAAAGAATGGATTTTAACTCGAGAACAAAATTAAAGACTTTTATTCAAATTGGAAAGTTTGTTCTTTTTTTTTATTATTTAAAAAATTAAAAACAAAGATTTATTTACTTAAACTTGATATAAGTCAGGCCTCACATTCATTTTTGCTATCTCAAATAGGATTTTAGGAAATTTCGATTTTATGATAATACGAGTGGATTTTCTATTAACTTTCATTTACTACAAACAAAATATTTTTATTTTTCAATAAATCAATATAATCTTGGCATATAATTAAGTTAGAGACTCTAACCATAATAAGTTTAATTTTTGTCACACGCCATTGCACAAATAAACTTAAAATTATAAAATCTTAAGCCGAGCGAAGCGAGGGGAGAAATTTTATGACACTTTTTTATACCATTTTCATTTTTTCTTCTTATATTTTACTCGTATCAGATATTTAACCAGCTAGTTTTAAATTATGTTTTCAAAATATATAACCGTGATTTTGGCTTTATTTATAACTTATAATCATCTTACTGTTTAAAACATAACATATATGATTTCCGACTAAATCAAACTATAATTATCAAGATCGAACTATCTAAAAACTCTATTACAGAGATATTGAGAGAGAAAAAATCACATACCGTACATCCTGGCCCAAGTAACGAATACAATAAGTTATTTTCTTCATGACTGAGAAGAAGTGATGGAGTATTCTGAAATTTCTGTCCTTTTACAGATTTTGCCATGTTAATGTAGGTTGTCCTCTTTTAGCCGTATAAAAATACACTATTATCTCGTTACAGATTTATAGATCTATATGAGTTAAGCAATTACCTAAAAATAACTTATGATGCTTTACAAATGACATAGCTTTAAAATTATTATGACTAATAAAAGAATACTTACGATCTATATTGTATGTGTCCGTTTTATGAATGACTAAGTTTTTTACTATACGTGTACTACGAATACGATTTAGGGGATTCCCCTAGTATAAGCCCACATGGATAAAGTTCAGAAAAAAATAATTAGTCAACAATTAGTTCAGAGTACCAGGTAGCAAATAAGTATCTCTTATAATGTTTCGGACCCCGTCTAGTTATCGTCACGTTTTAAAAGTGATCCAAAGTGAATGATCATTACGAATTGCAGTGTAGAAGAAAGATAATTAAATGATAGACATAGTTTAGTTCATTATTCAAAACAAAACAAGAAAATAGAAATGAAGAAAGTCCCCGACTTACTATCAATAGCGAAAAGTGCCTTAAGACTATAAAATATTAATATTGCAGATTAAAATGACACTGTGATTTTATCCTACTAGGCTATTACCATCTGATCATAAAATGTTAATACATGTATTCTGGGTACATATCACTTAATAGAAAGTCGAGGTTCATACCATTAAATCAATAGAAAGTTTATGTCGATGACGTAGAACAAATAGTTCCAATTTCTTTTGCTTATTGTATCCAAACCAAACGAACTGGAAACTTGTAAAATATGTGTATAAATTTTGAACGAATATAATACATATTCGGTTTTTGGCATTGATTTTAGGGGATTTTCTCTATGACGTCACATCGCGGGATTTTTCTCGAATGTATGATAATATTTGGATTTTAAGAAATTTTGTTTATTGCGATTATTTTGATATATAGCAATCTTTGAGGTCAATTTTATGGTAATTAGTATTGTTTCCCTATTCCGATGAAATAGTGGTAGGTGGTGAACGAATAGCATATTCACCGAAATCCATAAAAACTATTTCGCAATATTGACCTTTATGACAATTGCCGCACCAATCAAGAAAATAATTAATGTGAGGAACAAAACTGTTAGAATGGACAATCTACTTGGGTATTGACAATTCAGGAACCGACAAACGATAACACTATATTTTTCAATTTTGGGGACATTTTTAAATATAAAAAAATGTAGTGTTTAATCTCATATTAAACATACACCAATTAACCATTCTTTATCAAAGTTAAAATTTCAGGTAGACTTTGTAAACTTAAAATATTCCGTTTCAAAAATTTGCACAAAAATTTTTGGTGCGTCTGTTCGTGAATTGTCAATACCCGATTTATCGTCATAAATAATCTTAAAGCATTTTAGTGTTCGCAGCTAGGATTACATTATCCTAACATTTAAGACCATTAACAGTTAATCGCTTTTCGCAGCGAGTGGCTTATGCTAAAAATAATTTGATGTAGATATTACGAGCATCAGGCATTCATGAGGATTAGTACAGTGAAATCGGGTTCTTGATCACTATTCCATAATCCCTATTGAGACTATCCAAACCGATTTTGTTTCGATTGAAAAAACTAATGTTTTAAGATTTTTTACTTTTTATTAATTACATGTACATTGTATTTACAAGTATAAAAATGCAAGTCGTCATTTTTACAAAGACATTTACGACGATGATTTGACACCTTGGTTCAAGGCTAATGAACACGATTGATTTATGACAATTGACGAGTAATGAAACTGTACAAAAAAAAGTTCGTAAAATTAAAAATAAATGCTTATCGTCTGCCTCTTGGGCCTCCTCGACCACGACCTCCTCTACCACCTCCTCGGCCTCGACCACCACGTCCACGACCACCTCTGCTGCCACCACCACCATGTGCTGAAATAACAGAATGAATAGAATAAGATGAGAAGATACAAACATATTCAAATATGATTGATAAATAATCAGTGTTATCTTTGTAAAACAAATACTAGACTACAGCGAACCATATTTTTGATAAAAACTTGTATATCACAGATTAGCAATTTATGCTACTAAGACTTTTTTGTTTTGTTTCTGAGAAACATTTTACATGTTATAAAAAACGATTCCTCAAATTAAAAAATGTCGAAAACTAAAAAAGATATCAAAAATCGTGGAACTTCGGTCCTAGATAATTATCTGAAATTGATGTAAAGTAAGTCTGGTCGTATCAAATTAAGTTTCCTATGAGCTATTTCAATATCAACCGAAGATACGTAATCCTCCAAAAAGACGAATAAAAAAACCAGGAAAAATTTTAATAACATTTTGTAATCCGTGATCAGGTGATACACTATTCAAAATATATGGCCTACGCTGCGAGCTCAAAATGAGCCAGATATGTATGCAGTCTCTATGTTCATTGATCATCGGTCGATGTAATAGGGGAGCTACTGAATAATTGTGAAGTCACACCCTCTCGACGATCAATGTCATCACTCATCACGACAAACTTTCTCGGTAGTTCAGGGACTCATCTCACAATAGCTTTTAAAACAATTTTTATGAATGAAATTGTATTTTGGTTTTCCCTAAATTTTTCACAAATAATTCGGACCTAGCCACCCCTATACATTACAAATTAAACAACTCAGTAGTTACACAACTTTGAATTATCATTGCTAAGATCGTTCAAAATTGTCAATATGTCTTGAATTTAGTGATAACCTTCTCACACAGAGGATATAATATTGAACTGAATACTTACGGGGTCCATCACGTCTTTTAAATCTTGCCTTTGGAGCATCATCAATCAATAATGTGTCTAATGGCAAACTGTCAGGTAAAATATAATATCTAATATTATTGCCTCGAATACTCAATGAATCTAATTGTACAGGATCCCGATTCTTCATTGTCATCTTTACAGCTTTTAAATGTGTGTTCATACTAACATCAACACCTGGAAACAATAAGAAAAAATATGAGGTACTGTTAATATCTTTATCTAGCGTTTCATTGCAAAAATGATTATCATCGATCATCATCGAATGCGTTTTCCCGTCTATTCAGACATTACGCGTTCCATTTGGAACTTTTGACAACTACCCTAGATA